>OX104111.1:109799267-110108138 GCA_944474755.1 Limnoperna fortunei
CCAAAAACCCACACCTGCACAACAGAACGGACAGGGCGAACCTTATTCCATAATATCTTCAAAGAATAAAAATCCCAAAACCCACACCTGCACAACAGAACGGACAGAGGCGAACCTTATTCCATAATATCTTCAAAGAATAAAAATCCCCAAACCCACACCTGCACAACAGAACGGACAGAGGCGAACCTTATTCCATAATATCTACAAAGAATAAAAATCCCAAAACCCACACCTGGACAACAAAACTAAGAAGACGTTTGTTTGTTTAATGTTTAACTACCTAAACCACTCGGCCACCAAGGCCCCACTGACAGAAGAGAACCTTATTCTATAAAAAATAAAGATACAAGCAGTAGCTTGTTTAAAACTATGGGCAATAATTTAGAATATGCGTAAACTAAACATATTATTTTAATGACCTTGGCAAGAAGTAAGTACCAAAGTTATACATCTTAGGTAACAGGCCCGATTTATTTGTTATGAAAGTTGAAAACAAGGAGATTATACAAATGAATATTTTTTTTATAAATGTAACTAATCAATTCAGTAACATTATCTTAGGTAATATATACACAAAACATCTATTTACAATATACAACAAATATAAATAATATTATAGATTCAATAAACATAAATTGTTAATAAGCTTAATCCGTGACAAGAACGGATCTGTAGTTTATAGACATTTCGCGGTCACATGAACTTTTAACTCGAAAGCTCTTAACAGACAGAAGATTAACCCACGTTTTGTCAACGTCTTTACAAGTTATTGTTGTATTACTAATTATGATGAACAAACCTGATTCCCATCATTAACAACCAAATCGACAGCTGCTCGTTTTGTTTACCATAACACCTCTGCAATGGTTAGTCCGTTGACATGAAATAGCTCTCAAACAAACCTTTCCGTGGCGCATGTCAACTATTATTCAGGTGCGCATTAACATTCATTTTAGTCACGATGTGAATGCGTAACAGCTAAGTGCAATATTTATATGTACTTATTATAGGTACTTATCGTTAACACAGGCACGTATGCTATGTTTTACAGGGAAATAAGCCTTTCAGCATTTGCTTGATTACTAACTACATCAAAGAGAAACCAAACTTTGGAGACTCTGCTAAAAATCAAATATATTTGGTGTTTTTACAGGAATTAATAATAAAGCGAACCCTTTTTATCCTTGTGCTATTCCTTAGGTGATAGTGTTGCTTTAAAAATTCGAACGACACAAAAAATGTTAAATTCCTTATAAAATTCTGGATTGTGCCAACCTTGGTTCGATCCAACAAACGATTGTCATTATTGTCAATAATTTATTTAACTAAACCCCGTGAAAATTAGTTTTAACAGATTAAACAGATTAAAGATAACGCTAAAGATTAATTAGCAGTTGATAAATAATGGTAATTAGGACTGTTCCAGTAATGTTTGAGCGTTTTTGGTTCATTGACTAAATTTAAACCCAATAATTCCAATGCAGAGCTCATCATTCGTACATGTCTTACAGAGCTCATCATAGGTACATTTCTTACAGAGCTCATCATTCGTACATTTCTTACAGAGCTTATCATTGATACATGTCTTACAGAGCTCATCATAGGTACATTTCTTACAGAGCTCATCATTCGTACATTTCTTACAGAGCTCATCATTCGTACATGTCTTACAGAGCTCATCATAGGTACATTTCTAACAGAGCTAATCATTCGTACATGTCTTACAGAGCTCATCATAGGTACATTTCTTACAGAGCTAATCATTCGTACATTTCTTACAGAGCCTATCATTCGTACATTTCTTACAGAGCTCATCATTCGTACATTTCTTACAGAGCGTATCATTGGTACATTTCTTACAGAACTCATCATTGGTACATTTCTTACAGAGCTTATCAATGGTACATTTCTTACAGAACTCATCATTGGTACATTTCTTACAGAACTCATCATTCGTACATTTCTTACAGAGGTCATCATTCGTACATTTCTTACAGAGCTCATCATTCGTACATTTCTTACAGAGCTCATCATTCGTACATTTCTTACAGAGCTCATCATGGTACATTTCTTACAGAACGCATCATTGATACATTTCTTACAGAGCTCATCATGGTACATTTCTTACAGAACTCATCATTGGAACATTTCTTACAGAGGTCATCATTCGTACATTTCTTACAGAGCTCATCATTCGTACATTTCTTACAGAGCTCATCATTGATACATTTCTTACAGAGCTCATCATGGTACATTTCTTACAGAACACATCATTGGTACATTTCTTACAGAGCTCATCATGGTACATTTCTTACAGAACTCATCATTGGTACATTTCTTACAGAACTCATCATTGGTACATTTCTTCGAGATTGGTGTTTATTGACTTCATATTATCTTTTTTTTCTGAACACATGTTCTATTAGCTCGTATCACTTTTAGGAACATGTTCAAAATGTGACATTCTCTTGCATATTTATGAAAAGAAGAACTTCTTTTTTTACTTTTTCCGTTGAAAATGGTTATTATTAGAACCCTTTAATAGCTCTGAATGCTGCGGTACCATGTTACTGTATCATCGGTATCGTTAGCCTATCGCCATCTTTCGTCAGGTTTTCTAAATTCTGGTCAACCATTAATATAAATTGTTATTTGGGACGAATTTCTGATATTGAAAAGGTTTGTGATAAATCATGGTTATGGTGGGTGTTTCCTCGGGTCATTTTTGACATTTGTTGATCTGATGGTTAATTTTAAAAATTGTTTTCTAATGCTTTTTCCCCACTTACAAAATAATGTACTTGACTGGTAAGAACTGGTTTTTATTCGTTACCATCATAATTCAATACAGAAAATTTCTTTCGTAATAAACACTTGGTATCATGCGGCACATACTTGTAAAACCTCAAAAATTTCAAATATTTTTAGATTTGAATTCACAAGATCATGTGTGGTCACTAATGTTTATTCAATACATTATCTACTGAACCATGACCGAGTTCTTTTAAATGTACTAACTGACACTGTACTAATTAAGAACTAATGATTAGATAAATGATGAACAATTTTGATGTTCCAATGTTAAAAGTTCATTATTATAAATTACAACTATACGTTTCGTCTTGGTATGCACAAGACTCAACTTGGTCCCTGCGACAACAAACATTAATAGAACAGGTTTGGCGAAGCAGTGGTTAGACCTCATGAAGTTTATTATGAACTTCTTGATACCATTCACTCTGTCATAAAACAGGTGTTTAATTAAAATCAGTAAAAGTAAGTAAGTAAGTAATTTTTATTTAAACTCGGCATATATGTAAAAGGAATTTTACATTAATAATGTCAATATCTAATGCATGACTGTGTTTCCATGGATTCCCATACGAGTTATTTGTTTGTTTATTTTATTATTTTTATTTTGTATGTTATATTTCTCCATGATAAAAGTGTATATTATGTTATCTTGTTTGTAGTGTCTCCTGTCTGTATAATGAATGTTGATTATACTATTTTAATAATTATCATATGTTGTAATTATTAAATTGAATGCCTGTAAAGAGGACTTAAAGAAATGAAATGAAATTAAAATAAACGACCAAAAGTTGTCGAGAATTTGTAATTTATAAAATAGATAATTTTTAAAATAAAGGGGTTTTTAATTTTGTGCCTTTCAATAGCAAGAATACATGACAAAGAATCAGGGTAGTTAAAAAAAATTACTTTCAGCTAAAGATGCAACAATTTTGAGCAGCGGCTGAAGCAACTTTATTGCAGTCTTTCGATTGCAAGCCTTGCAACAAACCATATACCTTCAAGAATGTCTTGATGGATTGCATTGAAGTGGCCCACTATCAGAAACGTTTTTTATCATGTGACTGTTATGTCTTATTCCAATTTGTTTACAACTGTCGCTGGCGACAACATACTACAGCTCACACAGGAAATTAATGTGTATGCTAAAATATAAGTGTATTTATAATCATCTCTTGGAGGATTGTCAGGTTATAATACAGAAAGCCTGGCCGCGGACCGTAGTGGGTAGTGTATTGGAGAGTGCCACGCTTCTTGCACGATTAAGACCCCTTTTGTAGATTTCGAAAAAGAGTAGGCGCATTGTAGCCGTAACAAAAGGCTAAATTCTCAGATCCTACCAAAAAACTCCACACTTTTACAGTGGCAGTGTAAATTGTGTTACCTGTGTCCCATCCTACCCCCCTTTTCGTTAATTGTGTTACCTGTGTCCCATCCTACCCCCTTTTCGTTAATTGTGTTACCTGTGTCCCATCCTACCCCTCTTTTCGTTAATTGTGTTACCTGTGTCCCATCCTACCCCCCTTTTCGTTAATTGTGTTACCTGTGTCCCATCCTACCCCCCTTTTCGTTAATTGTGTTACCTGTGTCCCATCCTACCCCCCTTTTCGTTAATTGTGTTACCTGTGTCCCATCCCACCCCCCTTTTCGTTAATTGTGTTACCTGTGTCCCATCCTACCCCCCTTTTCGTTAATTGTGTTACCTGTGTCCCATCCTACCCCCCTTTTCGTTAATTGTGTTACCTGTGTCCCATCCTACCCCCCTTTTCGTTAATTGTGTTACCTGTGTCCCATCCTACCCCCCTTTTCGTTAATTGTTTGTTAACTTGTTCTCGTCCTGAATATACTGCTAGCTGAACGTAAAGAAAAAATCCAATCAATCAATCAATCAATTGATTAATATTTGATAGTTTGTAATTCCTTTATTCTTTTTATATGTTCATTTCACATTTTAGGTATATTTGAGTAGGGTGGTAGTTGTTATATTTGTAAGAAATTATAATCTATAAAATTGTTCACGTCCTAAATATAGCTGAAATATTGCTTAAACACAAAATCAATATGGGAGACCCTTTCGTTGTGGATTGTCAGGTGAGCCTACTCTTTTTCAAAATATACAAAAGGGGTCTTTATCTTTTGTAGGCTGACTGTACCTGTTACAAAAGGCTTAATTTTCCGTCCGTAACCCTTTCTAGTGGCTGTCAACATTTCCTTCTAGCTGGTCCGTCTCTTTACTCCCAATGATGTACTGTTATATATCTGAATACATCTTGGTGTCCGAGTGGTTCAGGTAGTTAGTAAGCTATTATTATTCACGTGGTCTGTCATTACTGAACAACACGAAATGGCTGAAAAATTATTGAAAGTGGCGTTAAACACCATTCATATCAATGTATAAAGCATTTTATGTACAACAACCCTTGGACCGTGCTATGTTGAAGAGTGAATTGCTTCATTAATTTAAAGGTTCCATACAGTAAGTAATTAAATATACCAAACAACCCGTAAAATTCGTGTATATTGACTATGATAAAAGACAATTAAATAAAAGTACTAGACTTGAGATATATCATCAGTGATCATTATTGGCTGGTTGTTATGGATTCAATTATCTAACACCGGTACTAAGATGCAATACAGATTATTCTCCGCGATCCGCGTTGATCTTTTTTCGGCAAGTGTAGGGTGGCGGTTGCGCCGCGGCTACATGTACATCGCTAAATTGAGCCAGTAATCACATTTATTAGTGGATCATGTCTCTCCATTTAAGGATGATACAGACTTTATAACTACTGTAAATCGTATGTGACAATTAATTTACAGTACAGCGATATCATAGGGTATGCTGGGCTAAGGTGTTTTCGAGGGGTTAACTTTTGTCAATGAACTTGATGCATTTGTAGATGAAAAAAAAAATCTTTCTTTTCTCCTGGTGTTTATCGACCTGTCAACTTTTTTTTGTACAAGACACACTTGATTGAACATAGTGTAAATACCGTATATGGAATAAACGTAAGGTGTTTTCGAGGATTATAGAGATGACGTAGTACACTAGAATTTAAGTCTCTATATGGTAAAACATAACTTATTCGAACCTGCGAGAAAGCTCTGCACTGAATTTTATTTAAGTAACCTTGTATAAGGGTCGTATATTTAAGTAACCTTGTATAAGGGTCGTATATTTAAGTAACCTTGTATAAGGGTCGTATATTTAAGTAACCTTGTATAAGGGTCGTATATTTAAGTAACCTTGTATAAGGGTCGTATATTTAAGTAACCTTGTATAAGGGTCGTATATTTAAGTAACCTTGTATAAGGGTCGTATATTTAAGTAACCTTGTATAAGGGTCGTATATTTAAGTAACCTTGTATAAGGGTCGTATATTTAAGTAACCTTGTATAAGGGTCGTATATTTTACACTTCAGAGCATTAATTATTTGAGTGGGATGCCACTGTCTGTATTTCATACGTTTGTAGTGAAACTGAAAAACTTCGAAACTAATAGACTGAAAAAATATAATAAACAATAATTAAAAATTATTGTCTGCAAATACATGTAATCAACCAGGCGAGTTGCACAAATATACCATTAAGAGTCTCTTATATTGAAATAAGTTAAATACCATCTGGACTGTGAAATACCTCTCTTGTGATTTATTTTTCATAAAAATACCTCCCCTTTAGACCCTCATCCCTTAATGTTAAATGATGATGCTTTAGCAAAACACTGAAATGGCTACCGGGACGTGCAGACTACAATTAATGTTAAGTTTAGAGTGATTAATAATGAGAAAGGATGAAAGCTGTTTCCAAGATTGAAAGGGTGTTAGAAAAATGGCGAAAAATGACATGTGATTAAAGAAAAGAGCACTTGATTTTTTGTAAGGCATTACTGTTTACAGTTGTACTAAATACGTCAACCTCGCCAGGTTTGGGTTTTGGTTCTATATATAAACACGGAAGCAGTAATGCATATGACAAGCAGAACTAAAAATAAACCAGCCATCGAAAACACATTACGAGACCATATTACTATTTAATGGAACTGGTAAAATCAACGAAAGGTCTCAATCAAATCTCGCGTCCTTTGAGACTTACAGCACTTCAAAGATCAATTAGCATTTATATCAAAATATACATTCAATTCAAATTTTTGCATTTTTATAGCAAACACCAATATAATTGCTTCAATTTCAAGCCAAATGGTATAATTACAAAAAAACCACAGACAAGATAAGTTTTTATGAAGAATCCCAATCAAAACGTTTCCCGCTTAACGGGTTGAACATATACATGTTAAGATTCGAACGGTTGTCCGTTAACGGTTGACTGATTTTTACACGTTTATAAATTAATACACAATTTATCTGTTGACTATAAAACCTAATTTAACTCACTGTTTCTTTTGAAATGCATATACCAAGTCAGGTCCATTGATGTAGTTCCTACATTTTCGGTTGTTGGTTCTAGAGTTTGCCGATTTCTCCGACTTTGATTTGTGAATTGACTTTTTTTAATGGTTCTCTGTCTTTTGTTATTACCTTCATGTATTATTCTGCTGCTATGTAAATATTGTATATTATTGTATGTTTTGACTTCTTGTACACTTTATGTCTAAGGACATTTGACCTGTCTTGTCAAACATTAACTGAGCCCCTCAGTACCAGAAGAGTCAGGTCAAACGCCGTTAAAAGAATTCAAAGAAATTTAAGTCATTTCACAACAGTTTCAAAATTTGTATACCATTTTGACATCTTTCAACGATTTACGTTAACCAACATATCTACTGTTACTTTCCAATTTTAAAGTACATTCATTATCCTAATATGACGATTTACTGTCCAGTCTGTGAAAAGCACAATTATGTAAGGTAACATTTATGAAGTACATAGGAATGTAACAAAAATGTAACAAATCCATACATTTCTAAAACCACTTGAGAAACAGCTCCTGTCATTTTGTCCGAATATAAATTCTTATAGGCGTAATTTGTTTTGAAAATAGCATAATTACAATTAATAACTTGCAGAGACAACACTTCATCTTATTGACATGCCGTTGTGATGTACTGAACAACAGTTCGTTTTCATCTATTTTATTGTTTAGAAGTTATTACCTAAATGTGATACTCAGTATGACTCATATAGACATTAAGATACTTTTGGAAGGTCTTTAAATGCAAACTAGAAGCTCTCAAGGGCCCTCATCGTTCTTACACAAATGCTTCTAGAAGCTCACAAGAGCCCTCATCGTTCATCCACGAAGGCTTCTAGACGCTCTTAAGGGTCCTCATCGTTCATCCACAAAGGTTTCTAGAAGCTCCCAAGGGCCCTTATTGTTCATCCACGAAGGCTTCTAGAAGCTCTCAAGGGTCCTCATTGTTTATCCACAAAGGCCTATAGAAGCTCTCAAGAGCCCTCATCGTTCATCCACGAAGGCTTCTAGAAGCTCTCAAGGGTCCTCATCGTTCATCCACGAAGGCTTCTAGAAGCTCTCAAGAGCCCTCATCGTTCATCCAATCCACAAAGGGTTCTAGAAGCTTCCAAGAACCCTTATCATTTATCCACGAAGGCTTCTAGAAGCTCTCGAGGGTCCTCATCGTTCATCCACGAAGGCTTTTAGAAGCTTTCAAGAGCCCTCATCGTTCATCCACAAAGGCTTCTAGAAGTTCCCAAGAGCCCTCATCGTTTATCCACAAAGGCGTCTTAAAGCTATCAAGAGTCCTCATCGTTCATCCACAAAGGCATTCCCCTGTCAAACTAATTCCTGTGAATGTGACTATTTTCTAGTTCATTTTGGCATTTATCGAATTTGACATGGATGTTTTGTTGCAATTAGTTTACTGACTTTGGAAAAGAAGTCTTTAAAAATATTTTTCCTGTGGGCTTTACAAAGAAATATCAGTTATATTGGATTTCCAATTTGAACAAAAACGTAAAATGTGTAGAAGACCAGATAGTACACTTAATATGACTTCAATATGCATTCCTGTTTCTGACATTAGAAAATATTTCAAGTAAGGTGACCTGGCTATTTTATAAAAGAAGATTAAAATTTTAATGTTAACATTCTTCGACGGACACAAGGAGGTGACAATATGACAGTTTTGGGTGTAATATGCTGTAATTGGAAATCATTAAAAATAATCTTCAACAAATACAAGTGCTTTGGTGGCAAAGTGGTTAAGGTAGCTCGTCTACCATTGATCACGTGGTATGTCAACATTGAGATCGCAGTTTCACTGCAGTCTCACGTTGATCTTAATTTACAAGGATTGCCAGTTTTTCTACCGGACGTCGGAGGCTTTCTCTGGCATCTCCCCCACAAAAAATTGGATGCCATGGTACAGCTGACAAATTGTTTCCAGTTTGTTGTAAGTGTAGTTTTGAGCTCATGAGATTAGTTTGGAAATAAGACTGAAACCATGCTTCAATTTTGTATTTATCGTAGTATACTATGTAAAGCAGCCTATAAAAGCTAGATGGTTTGCTCTTAACATTTGAAAATACCAAGGAACTAGAGAAACTACATCGGATATATGTTTGTCCCCTTGACAGACAGCTGCAAACAATTCCACATTTCACAGTATTACAATATGTATCTTCGGCATGGCTTTTTCTATTCTCTTCAACCGGTGGGAACCTTTGCCTATCGTTCAAACATGCTGCCATGCCGTCGTATAAATAACAGATCGACACGACATAGCAAAGGCTGAGAATTCGTTGTTCTCTAGCATTTCCATAAATGATTAGTAACTAGCCGCAAAAGGTTCCGTGTACATTTGGAGTTCGAGAATCTTTTTGAAGCACCATGCAACAGAGCGTGTTCTTATTGTTTACAGGTTTTCATTGGTAAGCGAAGAAAATGTTGAGGGAGCTCAGGGTGGGCGTATTTTTAGGTCAATGTTGTAGAAAATACGCAACAAGCGTAATGGGTAAACAAGTCTGCATTTAGGAATCTAAAGACGGAAAACATTTGACATATTTTGTGTCTTTCTCATGCACTAACATGATATGAATTCTATGCCAAAAATTATAATCAGGCTTACTGATTCTGGGTTTCAGATGATTTAAACTATATGTAGTCCCTTGTACTGTCTATCAGGCTTTCTGAATCTGTGCGTTAGATGATAAAAGATCATAAAAGCTGTACTAGTTCTTAGTCCCTTGTACTTTTAATTATTTAAACAACAATCTCTCAAAAACGTAGTTTGAAGAGACTATAAAGCCTATAAAGAAGCAAGTAGTTATCTTGTTATTACGAGATTATTATCTAGTTGTTACTCGAATCTGAAAAGACGACCTAATACGTTCAAATCTAAAACTCGTGAATCACGTACACAACCATTTGGTTTGTCACGTACACCATTTGGTTTAATGATATATTGCGTACATTTGTATATATATTAATTTTCTTTAAATACTCAATAGCTGAATAACATTGTCAATTTCGTGTAACTTACTTGGTATTTCAGCACGAGACTTATTGTATTTGTATTGATGACGTTGATATACATGAATTTTTTACAAGAGACGACACTAAAAATTTTGAATTGCAAATAATATGGAGTAGGCATTGCCAAAATGCGATCACAGACAATATAGTCCTTTATTATTTATATATAATGTGCATTTCATAATTGACGTTACGTCTGAACACCCTAAAAGTGCCTTTACATCTCAGTGGTCACGTGACGTCTTTCTTTATATGGTGAGGTCACATGAAATGTCTTATGATTGTCAGTTTTTAAGATCGATTTAGAGATTGCAAAAAAATAAAATGAAATTTTTGTTGTTATTTTTAAATATAACATTTATTTTCAATCGATGTCAACTTTATTTTTAAGTCATTCTTTAAAATTTAAGTGCCCTTCTTCATTCACTTTGTTACAGTTTTTTGACGAACGACTTTGGGTGGGTTTATTGGCGTAAACCCACCCAAAGTCGTCTATATCCAATAATCTTACCAGCAATTGAAAACAATCCTTAAATATATAAATACATATACCAGAATTACACTGAAGGGAAAATGTTCATTTGTACACTTTTTGTGATGTCATCCTTACCACGTACTGTGGTTCTGTTTTGTTTTAATGATAACAGGTTTATTGAGACCGGAAAAATATAGATATTCTATATATGTAAAAATGGATTCAGACTTAATGTTTAATGTGTAATAAATATTGTGTTATCAGCTATATTAAATCATCCGTACCACATACTGTGGTTTTGTTTTGTATTAATGATAAAAGGTTTTATTGAGACAGAATACACTGTTGGCGTAAACCAACCCGACCGATCCAATTATCTAACCAGTCAAGTATCTATTTTGTTGTGAGCTATATTCAGTGAAACCAGTTGAATGTGCTTCAAACGCATTGGCGCGGAGAAATAATTTATCACTTTGTGAAACGACACATGGTTTTGAGACTGACAATATCGTGTGGGTTATCAAAACTAGCTTCCGCCCGTATTGATATTTTTCATGATATCAGTCTCAAAATCGAAACTATATCTCTATATTATCGGCACAGAGAACATAACTGGTTCCCATATATAACCTCTGCCACACGTTATCCCCCGTTTACTGCGGGACTACATTTGTCGTAAATTTATTTTTATACACTTTAGACACAGGTTTACATAAAATGTACTGTGTATGTATGCAAGGCTTATCCGGCAAGAGAGATATTACTCAATATGTCAACCATGCAATGGTGTGGCAGAGGTGATTGTGGTTGACGTAAGATACCCAGAATCCTTTGCGTGGAGTTTGCTCGGAGGTAAGTAGTCACTTTCCGGCAGAGAACATAACTGGCCTGGGCGCCATAAAACCTTTCTGAGTACAAATATTTTGCTGAGCCTGAGAATTTTCTCAATTATTATGATAACAAGGGAAAAGGAAAGATTCGATTGGATGAAATTGAGAATAAAAAAATTCTCAGCAAAGAAAATGTTTATGGCGCTGGGCCCTGGTTTCCAGATATAACCTCTGCCACACGTCTTCCTCCATTTACTGTAGGACTACATTTCTCGCCTGCCCGTGACATTTGTAAACAAAGAACGATGTCTATTTATACACTTTTAATACAGCTTTACATTGAAATTGCTGCGTTTGTACGCGAACCTTGTCCGCTATGAGAGATATCTCTCACAATGTCAATCAATAGTATGGCAGATGTGATTGTGGTTGACGTAGGATACCCAGAATCTTTTGCGTGGATATAGGTAAGTAGTCTCCATTTTTAACTATTTCAGTCATTATTGCACTCTCCGGCACAGAGAACATAACTGGTTCCCATATATAACCTCTGCCACACGTCATTCCCCATTTACTGTGGTACTACATTTGTCTTCTGCCGGTGACGTTTGAAAACAAAGAATGATGTTTGTAAAAAAAATAACCAAGATCTTAAATTATTTTTATATAGTCTATTTATGCACTTTTGATACAGTTTTACATTAAATACTGCGTTTGTACGCGAAGTCTATCCATGATGAGAGATATCTCTCATGGCGTCGACCAATGTATGGCAGTCCATACACTTACCTACGAGATTAATTTCCGACCATTGGCGGATATACCCGATTGGGTTTTGTGAGTTTACCTCTGGGTTACGTGACATAATGTAAACCATAAAATAAATTGTAGTTAAAACAAAATAAATACTATAATTGAATAACATATCAGCGACGTAGCTAGGTTCTGATTGCAGTGCATGCAAAACGTACGGCAGGGGGTCTTGTAAGGTAGGGGACCAGGAGGGCAAAGCCCCCTTAAGCTCCACAGATATAGCCTTTTAGAATTAAATTTTAAGTGTATGGAAGCTTATATTTCCAATGACAATGACTCAGTCACGAGAATTCAAAAACTTTTATTTCAATGCATTTTTATGCTTTTTTGTACGAATTCTTCCAGCCAGTGATGTTCCAATGACTGATTAAAGGAATAAAGACAAAATCATATGAATCGCGCGAGTTTTCCGAGAAATCATATTTTTAAAACGAAAAAGAAAATGATCTGAGTGAACGGACGATCAGACCAAAAACACTATTTTCCGACACGATTCAGCTGCCTTCTTCACTTTGCGTGATGCGTCATGTAGTAACATCGGACAAAAAGTAAGAGAATTTCCGGTCTGAATACTACCCAGACAAATAGAATGAGTACTGGTTGAAGAATTTTTGGACTGAAAACTACCCAGAACATATAGAATGAGTATACCTTTTACTCTTCTCTTGTACTTTCTTTTTTATAACAAAAAATGCCGTTTCGTTTGTGCACGCAGATGCGTCGTTTGTAAATGGTAGCTACGTCACTGCATATAATAATTTTGAGACTGACAATTTCAGGTAGAATATCTAAATCCTGCTTACGCGCTCGTATTCCACATATTGTCAGTCTGAAAATCGAAAAAACTATTATTCTATATTATTAAGTTGAACACCTTCTACTGGGATGTAATGCGTTTTGTTTGAATCATTTGAAGTTTAGCCCCTTCTTAACCCAACAAGGTAAAAATGAGTTTTAGAAATGTGACACCATTTCTTAGAAAGGCGTGCAGTCGGTTGTACGGGACATGCGTATTTGACGAAAATGGTGCACCTTGTGGGGGTAGTGTACGCGACTCCTCGCGGTAAAGATTACGTGCATCAAACCTATTAAGAGTGCTCTGTATATGAGACCGATGTTAAATCAAAGTTTACCCACCATATCAGTCGTGGATCCCCCTCCTCGAATCCATTTTTCTGACGCTCGCAAAGGTTTATATTAAACAAATAATTGCACAAATGTTTTGTATGTTTTCGCTTCCTGAATAAAGCTGTAGTTATGTTTTTGACTTACGTTAAACATCAGTCTGTACACGTAGATCGATAGTAGTTGTGGTGTCCATAAATTTGATATTAAATTAGTTCTTTCGTGTTTTTGTGTTACAAAGCCTTTAATTGATAAATATTTGCTTAACATCCAGCGAGAAATACTTCAGCTGTATTTAGGACATAACACTCGAAAAACTTTTCCTGTGTGATTGTCACCACAGTGCAAAACTAAACACACACACACAAATTTGTGACAGTTTCACGAATATTACATTTCATTTTGTTTCAAGAGCTTGTACATGTAGGACAAATAACAAATTTAAAAAAACCAAACACAATACAAAGTCAAGATAACTAATACGATTTTCCATACAAACGCCTACAATTTGTATGATTGCAACATTTTCAAATATATTGTTTGCCTTACGTTAACAAATGCTTAGACTAAAGTAATAACATATACAAAATAATGACCACCATCTTGTCTGGAGTTAATTCGGAGGAAAATAAATTGTTAGAGAAAACATAGTACATCTAAACACTTCGTCTTCACATTATCTGTAGGCAGATATAATTAAAGTTCTGTGTAATTTATGAACAAATCAACGTGTTTTTGCCATCTGATGGTAATCATTATACAATCTGTATGTATTAATTTGTTGGTTTTTTATGATTTCAAAAATTACTTAGTCATGAATGACTGGCATGTATTGACTTTTAAAAATAGTTGCAGTTTTTTTTTCTTGAGGCAAATACTAACTAAAATTCCATTGCTTTGTTTAAAAACATAGAGGACATGTGCCTCTATTGCTTTGGAAACAAAAGGAATTTATTACAGAAAAAACATGAATAACGGAAAGTTTCTTTTGGTAGTAGACGCGATAACTATAATTTGTGCTTCATAGTATACAGGGTGACCAGTTAGAGTTCGAGTTTAACGTTCGAGTAAAACTTCGAACAAGAGTTTGAATTGAATTCAGTCTAGTTAAATTTCTAGTCGCATTTAAATATGAGTTAAACTTGAAATTAATCATCCGAGTTAAGTTTCGAGTTAGAGTTCGAGTTCTGTTTTGATTAAAAAAGAATCATGAAAACTTTTTGTTTCGTGTGTTTGAATCTAATAAATCCATAAAACGTGACAAATTTAAGTTAAATTAAACATAGATTAGTTTTTGATTATCTTGCCTTGGATTTTGTTCTCATTTTTCTCTTACTTTTGCTCGGACGATTTTTGTGGGGTCATAATTTAGAACTTTTGGTACGTTTAAGGTACATAAATTATATATCTTATCCAAAAATAAAAAGGTATATTTTGGGGATTTATGTTTTGTTGTACCAGATACAGTAAACAATGTGTTGCTATATTGATGCACTAGCTTAGAATAATCTGCAATCTAATTTGCACTTCATTGGCTCACTACAGCCTAACTCTGCCCTCCATTGGCTCACTACAGCCTAACTCTGCCCTCCAGTGGCTCACTACAGCCTAACTCTGCCCTCCAGTGGCTCACTACAGCCTAACTCTGCCCTCCAGTGGCTCACTACAGCCTAACTCTGCCCTCCATTGGCTCACTACAGCCTTACTCTGCCCTCCATTGGCTCACTACAGCCTAACTCTGCCCTCCATTGGCTCGCTACATCCTAACTCTGCCCTCCATTGGCTCACTACAGCCTAACTCTGCCCTCCAGTGGCTCACTACAGCCTAAAGTAATAACATATACAAAATAATGACCACCATCTTGTCTGGAGTTAATTCGGAGGAAAATAAATTGTTAGAGAAAACATAGTACATCTAAACACTTCGTCTTTACATTATCTGTAGGCAGATATAATTAAAGTTCTGTGTAATTTATGAACAAATCAACGTGTTTTTGCCATCTGATGGTAATCATTATACAATCTGTATGTATTAATTTGTTGGTTTTTTATGATTTCAAAAATTACTTAGTCATGAATGACTGGCATGTATTGACTTTTAAAAATAGTTGCAGTTTTTTTTTCTTGAGGCAAATACTAACTAAAATTCCATTGCTTAGTTTAAAAACATAGAGGACATGTGCCTCTATTGCTTTGGAAACAAAAGGAATTTATTACAGAAAAAACATGAATAACGGAAAGTTTCTTTTGGTAGTAGACGCGATAACTATAATTTGTGCTTCATAGTATACAGGGTGACCAGTTAGAGTTCGAGTTTAACGTTCGAGTAAAACTTCGAGCAAGAGTTTGAATTGAATTCAGTCTAGTTAAATTTCTAGTCGCATTTAAATATGAGTTAAACTTGAAATTAATCATCCGAGTTAAGTTTCGAGTTAGAGTTCGAGTTCTGTTTTGATTAAAAAAGAATCATGAAAACTTTTTGTTTCGTGTGTTTGAATCTAATAAATCCATAAAACGTGACAAATTTAAGTTAAATTAAACATAGATTAGTTTTTGATTATCTTGCCTTGGATTTTGTTCTCATTTTTCTCTTACTTTTGCTCGGACGATTTTTGTGGGGTCATAATTTAGAACTTTTGGTACGTTTAAGGTACATAAATTATATATCTTATCCAAAAATAAAAAGGTATATTTTGGGGATTTATGTTTTGTTGTACCAGATACAGTAAACAATGTGGTGCTATATTGATGCACTAGCTTAGAATAATCTGCAATCTAATTTGCACTTCATTGGCTCACTACAGCCTAACTCTGCCCTCCATTGGCTCACTACAGCCTAACTCTGCCCTCCAGTGGCTCACTACAGCCTAACTCTGCCCTCCATTGGCTCGCTACATCCTAACTCTGCCCTCCATTGGCTCACTACAGCCTAACTCTGCCCTCCAGTGGCTCACTACAGCCTAACTCTGCCCTCCATTGGCTCACTACAGCCTAACTCTGCCCTCCATTGGCTCACTACAGCCTAACTCTGCCCTCCATTGGCTCACTACAGCCTAACTCTGCCCTCCATTGGCTCACTACAGCCTAACTCTGCCCTCCATTGGCTCACTACAGCCTAACTCTGCCCTGCATTGGCTCACTACAGCCTAACTCTGCCCTCCATTGGCTCACTACAGCTTTACTCTGCCTTCCATTGGCTCACTACAGCCTAACTCTGCCCTCCATTGGCTCACTACAGCCTAACTCTGCACTCCAGTGGCTTACTACAGCCTAACTCTGCCCTCCATTGGCTCACTACAGCCTAACTCTGCCCTCCAGTGGCTCACTACAGCCTAACTCTGCCCTCTCAGTGGCTCACTACAGCCTAACTCTGCCCTGTCAGGGGCTCACTACAGCCTAACTCTGCCCTGTCAGTGGTTCACTACAGCCTAACTCTGCCCTGTCAGTGGCTCACTACAGCCTAACTCTGCCTTCCATTGGCTCACTACAGCCTAACTCTGCCCTCCATTGGCTCACTACAGCCTAACTCTGCCCTCCATTGGCTCACTACAGCCTAACTCTGCCCTCCATTGGCTCACTACAGCCTAACTCTGCCCTCCATTGGCTCACTACAGCCTAACTCTGCCCTCCATTGGCTCACTACAGCCTAACTCTGCCTTCCATTGGCTCACTTCAGCCTAAATCTGCCTTCCATTGGCTCACTACAGCCTAAATCTGCCTTCCATTGGCTCACTACAGCCTAAATCTGCCTTCCATTGGCTCACTTCAGCCTAAATCTGCCCTCCATTGGCTCACTACAGCCTAACTCTGCCCTCCATTGGCTCACTACAGCCTAACTCTGCCCTCCATTGGCTCACTACAGCCTAACTCTGCCCTCCATTCGCTTTGTGACAAGTTCACGAATATTACATTTACGTCTAATACAGTTCAGTGTTGATTATTATTGGAATGTTTTTTGCAATAAAGATATATTATAAATGATGTGAGGAACAAAATTAAAATGAAAATAGATACAAATCCAACAAAACCAATTGAAATGCAACTTACGCCTATAAAGGCCAATGCAATACAGTTAACTAAATCGCACATTTAGTACAAGAGGCGTGTCTCGTATTTGTTTGACAATCTACTGTTCAACCACTATAGATGTTATGATATACATGTACATTAATTTAGTTCTTAACATATTAAACACCATCTTTCAACAAGTTATATTTACAAACAATTATTTTAAGTCCCAGTTAACGATATTTGAAAAATGTGGGTATACAGATATCATACTTAACTCGTAGTTTACCCCGAATTAAATTTAACTCCAAGTCTAACTCGCATGCAGTTTAACTCGGACGATCAACTTGCAGTGTAACTCGAATTCCAACTCAAACTTTAACTCGAACTCTAACTCGAAGACTCACTGCACCCCATACTACAAGTGTCCAAGAGTGCTTGCAATTTCTATAATTGTATTTCGCAGTTTCAAGACGAAAAAATTGTTTATACTTTTGAAAATTTAGTACACATTTTTTATCATTCTTCATTTTTGATGGGGCTTGTAGTTTAAAGGCTATGATATATCGGCATATATTTAAATATGTAAGTTGCTAAGACGGCTGCTGAGCCTGATTCAATAAACATAAACCTTATTATTTAACTGATTTTTTTTATTCGATAGCACCTGATCATGCAATATATATGTTAAACCAAATACACTTCTCCAAAGCATGCGTACACTTCCATATTACACGGTAGAAATGGTTGCTGAAAACCCGATTTTATTTTCCACAAAGGTTAGTCTTGTGCAACTAACTATCGTGTTAAGATTTTTAACACGCTGGGGATCAAGCTGGTAGAGCCAAAAATACTAAAGACGGGTGGTAATATATTTCTATTCAATAAAACAGTAATAACAAAATCTATATATGCATATACAGTATTATAGTTCAAGATTCGACGGATTTCCACTCTTAGGTTCACAATTCAGCTATACGAGTTTCCGTATGCTTCTGTTGACGATCTCCAAATGTCTCATCCGTTGCAATTGAAAATTAAAGTTTATATAACAGATTGAATAATGAAATTAATAAACTAATTATAAATAATGTTAAGCCAATTAATGTCATGTACATAATTTTTGATCGACATTAAAGGCAACACTCATAATTATAAGCCGATAAAAACGTGTCACAAACCAATTTTCAGATTAACAACATATTTGTCCGGGTCAAAATCTGTGAACATTTTACACCACGACATAACAATGTAGAGACCCTGTCCTTAGTACTGTGTCTCTAATAGAATCACAAATCAAAGCTATACGATGTTTTAACAGTTGAGTCCAAATAATATGAAAAGTACATTTTTCAGTTTAATTTTGTTTCGCTTATTTTGCTGTATTCTGGTCTATTTTGTTTGCCTTAAATATTCCCCATAACATTCACTTATGTTCAGAGATATTGGTAGAAGTACAGTTTTGGCTTCATACAATGCTGCATCAGAAAAATTAATATTTAAGAAAGCATTATATCTTTAATATATATATACCCAAATAAACTAATGAAATCAGTGATATTTTAAAGTTTAAAGTAGCATTTAATCCCGTGTCTTGGTGTAATATAAATCCTACACCTACACTACAATGGTCTATATAATGAAGAACGTATTATTTTTTTTAAACGAAATGGACATCGCCATGCCTGATTATTACAGATCATCGGAGAATACTAATTTCAAGCAATCAATATTGTATATTATAGGTAAGGAATACTTTTATTTTATTTTTTTTATTAAAAAAAACTGTTTAAACCGGTTTTAAATTTTAAATGCAACAATGTTGTTTCAAGGAATTAAATCCTCACAAGTCAGGGTTTCTGTGTCCACAAGTGTCTTCGAAACCCCGACTTGTGAGAATGAACGAATTATTTGGATGTCTTAAGTTGGTACGAACGATGTATTAGCAATGTTATCGCAAATATAAATAATCATTAAATGTACATTATTTATGACAATGTTTGTGTGATTAGCGTCGAAAATTGGTAATTAATTATAATTAAAAATAGATACATTTATGTATTTTCCAGTGTAAAGTCCTTGCTGTAGATAAAGTAAGCAACGCCAAACTCTAATAAAACTAAATACAACCCATTATTACAGTCTGACTTGGCCATGGACAACATAGTTATAGATTTTCCGTTTAAAATATATTGTATTTAATTGAGACCCCATAACATTTAATTTTGCTAACATCAGAAGTGCCAGATGTTTAATTTTGTGTTCTCCAACATTAGAGCTGGACCAACCCAATTCATTTCACCTGTAATTTTGACTTCAGTAAAACATCTATAAAAGACTCTTTTGTAAATAAATGTCAACAACGATAGCATGGATAATAGAATTTAATACGACAGCAGTAAGTAAAAAACCAATACTGTCATATAGAAAATTCAACATAGTTAACACATTATATATTAGTTTTTTTTATCTTTTATTCTGTGTGAAATATCAAATATCAACTATTTTTAATTGAATTGCATACTAAGTCAAAATTCAACATATTTAAAACATTATATGTATTTTAAACACTAGTTTACAAAAATTTACTGGCGGACTTACTTGTGCATGCAGAAAGTTGCTTGGTCGGCATGGTCGAAAACTATAATTTCCTGGTTGAGGAATCTTTAGACTTGAAAGTCTGCGGTCGATGGTTCTATACGTTTTCTGTTTCGAACGAGGGATTTCGCCTGCCCGTGTTTGTATCTTGTTGACCTCGGTATTATCTTGAGTTTTCTTTAGAAGTTCTATGAGCTAGAATAAATTTGTGTGGTCGTGAGTTTTCCGCCAAATACACTGTGGTTAGTAAAAAAACCGGCTCCTGAGTGAGACGCCGGGAAATGTTCTGGCTGTTGAGTTGCGGTTAGCAGTCTCGAAGTCTGTTAGCATGATCAGTGGGGATAGTTGAACTCCTACTTGGTAGCAGGTCTCTTTGAGTAGGTAAAACAGTCAGTCGTACATCTGCTCACTTGAAATGCGTGATTCGTTAGATGTTGGTAGTTCAGCAATGACGTTATCATGGTCCGGATTGATGTTGATGTAGTCAGTTGACGTTACCATGTCCCGGATGGATGTTGATATAGTCAGTTGTCGTTATCATGGTCCGGATTTATGTTGATGTAGTCAGTTAACGTTATCATGGTCCGGATTGATGTTGATGAAGTCACAGTTGATCGAAGTTTATATATCTCTTCCTAGTATATTGTTGGTATTAGCGTAGTCTCATAAGGACATCGGACCCAAATTGGCTGAATTACAGCATCTGATTTTCCCTTGCTCTATCATTTGCATGACAATGTGCGTTGTCAATTTTGGTAATGTTGTCGTAATGTGTGTTCACAGAAGCTTTGCACTTGGGTACTGTGCATCTCCAATATCTCTGGTCCCCTCTTGTCGTTGTAACTATAAATTTATAGTTGTTCATCTCTGGTCGAACTCGTCCGAACTTTTGCACGCTTTGCAACTGCCATTTAGTTCTATAACATAAAACCTCCCATTTCACGTTTATATTTACAAGTTTTATCGGTCTTTACATTTTTTATTATTATTTAAAATGTGAGGTGTTATCTGTCAGTTGAATTTTCTCGGAGCAAATTTTGTATATTTTAACATATGAAATATAATGAAACTAACATAAACACAAAGGCTATACCTGTTTTGAATATGAGGCCTATCTGCGTTCTAGCAGGTAGTAGGTATATAGGCAGTCAAAATCGACCGAGCTAATGGAGTACTTCTTTAGCTCACATGGTTAGAGGGCTGGCTGGCAATACTGATATCCCGGGTTCGATCACTGGTGGTGACAATGACGTTATTTCATGCTCTGCCGTTACAAACAATGTTCACTTAAGTAATCCATTTTGACATTTTGAATTTAACTGTAAATCAAATTACAGAATCAAGTTACATTTAATAGCGGAACGAATACAATATGTCGTAATTGTAAAAAATAAAAAATTCGTTTCGTCCAAAAAAGCCATAAGATATATTTAAATAGGGTCGGCCATTCAATTTAATTGGAGTGAAGGGGTATCTCAAATAAAGCTTCAAACAGGGTTTTAAACATCCTTGATATACTAAGATAAGACAATTTATATAAACTTTACACATTTTTCTTTTAGTTTAGCGTAGTTTGTGGGGTGTGCAACATTTTTTTTTAAACATCGCATTTCACTATAACATAAAATATCAATATCCCAAAACAAATGTTGAAAATAAACATGAAATATTAGGTTTAAATAATGGAACTAATTTGCCATTGTGTTATTTGAAAATCGGAAAACTGCACACTTCTTATTTCAGAGCATACTTAAGCTTGCTTTGATTAATCAGTACATAATAATTATACAACTACTTGCATTGTCTTACTTGAATACAAATTAGTAATTTTTATTAATTTGAATTATTATTTAACTATTATCTATGGTTATATGCAAACGGAATAAATATATATATTTTAATTTCTCATTTTGGCACCGTTTTTATTATATCTTTTCCATAATTTCAGATCAATTTCCATGGTTACTGTAAACTGCTAAAACAACATATTCGATTGTTGTATTGTTTGTTTGTCTGAATGTAGGAAAATTGGCAATCCTTATCAATTAAGATTCGAGTCGACTACACCCTGCTAACCGAGAGACTCGAACCCGCAACCTCAGTGTTGACAGACCACGTGATCAATAGTAGACGAACTACCTTAAACACTCGACCACCGAGGCCCCCTTAACTGTTGTAAAAACAACAAGCCCTTCCATCGTTCATATCTTATAGGAGAAACGTGAATAGAATTTTTCAGAATGAATCGTGAATAGGTCCACCGCAAAATATGAAAGTTTAAATGACCAATATTTTAAAACCACATAGGATAATAGAACATATACAAATTACGACAATTTTGTTTACTGTTTCCTAAACAAACTCTACTAAACAGCCAGTCAATATAGAATAATCAAACTCTACTAAACAGCCAGTCAATATAGAATTATTTTCATATCACATCTTCTAACAACATTGCCTTTTGTTTATATTAAGTACACATTTAAAATTAAGAGGTGCACAATTAAGGAGAAAACGGATTACCTTTTCTACTCCATTTTGGCATAATTTACACATGCAGTTCTGTGCTTTTATTCCTAAATGTCGGTCTTTTTTCTATTTCAAGGTCACGTGAATTGGTTCTAAATTTGGAAATTATTTGTCGGTTGGATTTAGACTTATGATTTAAATAACTTTAATAAGATAACAATAAACTGAAATATAATGACCGATCAGAAAATTTTGATTGTTATTTTACGCGTGGGACATCTTTGGGGTTCAAATTACAGAAGCACATAATTTTGTTATAAAAATAGTATATGCATTTTTAATTACAGTATTTAAACATTACAGTTATCGCTCTTGTATTTTGTATTCGGTTAGGGACATGATAGGCTTGTATAGTGCATGCCCCTTTTGTGAAAATCATCAATGGTGTCGGCGGGATTCGAAAGCACAACCTCTGGGTCTGAAGTCAGGGCTCTAACCAATTGAGCTAAAGAAATACTTCCCTAACGCAACCGATTAAGGCTGCATTTATCCCTGCTATTACACTACACTCTCCCCCTTTTCTTTTTTTGCGACCGCCGGCACCACCCCGAGCAGCACACAGTTCCACTACTGTATCTTAATTTACTGCCTAGCACTCGGAACCTCCTTGGCCATATCATTGCACTACGCCAGTGCCCTTGGTCGTACTTAATCTTCATCGCCATCATTCACCGACATTGGTCACCAAGCAAATTATTCACTTCCAGACCGTTCTCGCAGCGCCATTGTTGTGAAATTAATTGATGGTGTCAGCGGGATTCGAACGCACAACCTGGGTCTGAAGTCAGCGCTCTAACCAATTAAGCTAAAAAAGAACTTCCCTGACGCAATTGATTAAGGCTACACTACATCCCCATTTCATCGACTCATACAAAATGCAAGCTATTTTTGTGTACAACACAATAATATTGTTTTTTAGTTAACAATAATATGCTGTATTTTAAACTAATTTTGAGACAATTTGGTTGAAAGCAGAGGGAGTGTAACAAATAACTGTTTACATACTTAAGAAATAATTCATGGCTGCCCCAATTTTATGGATTATTTAAATATGGGTAGGCATTATATTCATGAATATTTTGCCATGAGCGTTAGCGAATGGTAAAATATCATGAATATAATGCTTACCCATATTTAAATAATCCATAAAATTGGGGCAGCCATGAATTATTTCGATTCTGATATGAAAATACAGAAATTTTACATTTCGCGACTACCTAGGTAATGGTTTATTTTGGCTGTTCCAATTTCCGAGAACCTCCCTTGTTCCGAAATTATTATATTTCTCGTGTAAAACTTAGTAGAAAAAAAACGACGAAATAAAAAAAAAAACAAACATAATTATTAACATTTACAATAAAATTTAACAATCAAAACAAAGAACGACAAAATTAAATGCTTCATTACATCAGTCGCCGTGTGGCGTGTCTGGGACTGTTTATGTGTTGCTGTGTTTGCGTGAGAAATGAAAACTGCTTACCGCATTTGGTCGATCTTATGCTCCTGTTTTAGATCCACTATGGTGCAAATTTAAATCGACAGTTGTTTTCCACAATTAATCAACATTTTGAAATTCGGTTGCGTTTTCATTTTGATACGTAACGGTAAATTCGTTTGTGGTGGGGGCGGGAAAAGTCTCGCGGTTTGCATTGAACGTCATTGTAAACAACGCAACGTCCCTTGAATACACAACGTAGCTAAAGTCAAGGAAGACTGGTAACATGTAAACAATAAAGGCATAGAGTAGAAAATGGACTTGTTATCGTGAAAACATGTTATCTATGGGATTTTCTTACAAAGGTACAAAATAAAATAAATTTTAAAGCAAAAACATCAACACACGGGGGTTTTTGAAATGGCTGGAACAGCCGTATTTTGTTGGATATTTAAATAGAGGTGTGTTTCCAAAGCGTTTGAAGGACGTCATATTAGAATTGCGGATTTAAACTAATATGTCCCACATCGATACACAGTTATATTAAATTAACTATTAGCTGTATATCTGAGATTACATTTTTGTGGATTTTTTTCTGGAAGTACATTTATGTTATTTTGGCATAGATTGTGGTATCACTTATTGAAACTCTAAAATAGTATCCTTTAATGCACACAAGAAACTGCTGAATAAACAATTTTTGCATCTTTTCTACATACACATAAAAAACCACACAAAATCACAGGAAAATGTTCGTCTGTTCTTATTTCATTTAATTTTGTTCCTGTATGGTCATCTGTACTTTTCGCAATAAATTAGGCATATTCATGTGCATAAAATTAAATTGCGATAAAAATATAAGGTCAAAAATAAAGTAAACTTAAAATGCACTGTTCAATTTGAATTTTAGGTAAATATAATCGCAAAGTTTTGGCATCATAGTGAAAACCCTTTAGAAAAAATGTTAAAAGAGAATATTCTGAACATTTTCTACATTCATGTCCAATATTTAATCGACTCCGAAATATTATGTTTCCAAACTTATCATGTTATCAAAATATTAGAATTGGGACCCAAACCTTTCCGATGCTAAAAATTCACAATACTTTTGATTTGTTCAAGAATATATCATGAAATTAAAAAGGTTTAACACATGAGGGTTTAAATTTTTTTGTATGTTTAATCTTGCTTTAAGTTACTTAAATAGTATCTGAGTAAACTTTCAACCATAGTAATAGTTACTTTAATGTTATGAAAATAACTTTAATATGAATTTGTGATTATGTCATTGTACGTCATGCTTTCTACAAATGTGTACCAGTAACAGGTTACCAGATTGTATACCCTACATTATGTACCAGTAACAGGTTACCAGATTGTATACCCTACATTATGTACCAGTAACAGGTTACCAAATTGTATACCCTACATTATGTACCAGTAACAGGTTACCAGATTGTATACCCTACATTATGTACCAGTAACATGTTACCAGATTGTATACCCTACATTATGTACCAGTAACAGGTTACCAGATTGTATACCCTACATTATGTACCAGTAACAGGTTACCAGATTGTATACCCTACATTATGTACCAGTAACAGGTTACCAGATTGTATACCCTACATTATGTACCAGTAACAGGTTACCAGATTGTATACCCTATACGGATGTGTTGTTCTTTGTCTACTCTCTTTCCTTGTCCTATACGGATGTGTTGTTCTTTGTCTCCCTCTTTCTCGCCCTGAAGAAGGTCTTTAGACCGAAAGCTCGGGCCCATTTTTATTGTTGTTTGATTTTTAATTTTTTTTACCTTTTAAC
The DNA here is from genome assembly GCA_944474755.1 of Limnoperna fortunei. Taxonomy (NCBI): domain Eukaryota; kingdom Metazoa; phylum Mollusca; class Bivalvia; order Mytilida; family Modiolidae; genus Limnoperna; species Limnoperna fortunei. The sequence continues at coordinate 109,825,175 of OX104111.1, forward strand.
TTTGTGGCGTACATGACCTTTATTACTACTCTTATTATTTATTTCGCCACCACACAACCTTCATTATTATTCTATAATATCACGATTTACTGGGTTAATTAAAGATTTAGGATATTTGCGTGTTAAATATCTCATTCTTCATTTGTCAATTGCAAATGTTGAATATTGAAAATAATTACATTAAAATGTACTTTAAAGGTATTGTACTCCTGCTTACGTCACAGAATCAAGCCACACGACAAGCAAGGCATATTCATCGAATACTAAAAGTACACAATACGTATAGAAGAATGTTTGCCAATGGTGCTTACAGCGTGTATGTAGCCGATATGAAGAAATTGGTAATTTAGAAATTTTAATTTTTTAATTTTTTTTTATTTATGGAAGAAGATCCAAATATGGACATACTGCCTTTTCCGTTAAAACACGTACATAAGTATATTAAGAACGAGAAAAAAGAAAACACACGGCAGACGAAGATGAATAAAGAGACAATACATACATATTATTTCGAATGTCGCCCTATACATACATACGTGAACACATTTAAGTACGCCTTGTTTAACGCCAGTTTCATATGGTGTATGACTCAGCACCTTTCCTATTTTACGGTCTAAGAAGAGAAAATGCAACCTAGGTAAATGTTCAAATATGTCTATCAAACGATTCATAAAATGCCTTATATTAAAAAAATTTCACATTAAATGGTTATTTAACGCATGCACCAATAAACTGTATGTAGAAACGTACAAAATATTCCAAATATGTTTATATGTACCATTTGTAACAATGAATAACACCAAGTATACCTGTAGTATTAATCACTTTATATAATATTAAAATAGGAGTGGAGTTTCCAACTTCAAAAGGAGGCAAAAAGAAAATTAAATTGTGGACTAATATATAATAACTCAACACACGAAGAAAGAGTAAATGTTGGTGTCTCTGATACACGTAACTACAGTAACATTATCTACGAATGGTTTAGTGAAGTGGAGCATTACTTAGCGGACTATAAAGCATGCCGACACACAGCAGACTGCATGCACTTTCTGAACGTAAGTAAAAAATATGCAGACACACAGCAGATGGCATACACTTTCTGAACGTAAGTAAAAAAACATGACGACACACAGCGGACTGCATACACTTTTTGAACATAAGTAAAAAACGTGCCGACACACAGTGGACTGCATGCATTTTCTGAACGTAAGTAAAATATTAGACGTTAGGGATATGTCTCCTGTAAGCTCTTGTGCCTTAATTTCGTTCAGTGTCAGATCTGGTCTTTAAAACTCAGAAATATGCTTCACGGTCACTGGTGTAGTAGGACTGGTATATTATCAATTATTTCTTCAAAGCTCTGAAATGTAACGTGCTTTACGTTCGCAGTTGTCTCAGATCTTCTTCTCACTATATACGTTCGCAGGTGTCTCAGATCTGGTTCTCACTGTATACGTTCGCAGGTGTCTCAGATCTGGTTCTCACTATATACGTTCGCAGGTGTCTCAGATCTGGTTCTCACAGTATACGTTCGCAGGTGTCTCAGATCTGGTTCTCACTGTATACGTTCCGCAGGTGTATCAGATCTGGTTCTCACTGTATACGTTCGCAGGTGTCTCAGATCTGGTTGCTATACGTTCGCAGGTGTCTTAGGTCTGGTTCTCACAGTATACGTTGGCAGGTGTCTCAGGTCTGGTTCTCACTGTATACGTTCGTTCGCAGGTGTCTCAGGTCTGGTTCTCACTGTATACGTTCGCAGGTGTCTCAGATCTGGTTCTCACTGTATACGTTCGCAGGTGTCTCAGGTCTGGTTCTCACTGTATATTATCATTTATTTTTTTATAGCTCTGAGACTTATACTGCTTATGTTCATATGTATGTCTGGACTTCAGTATATGAGAACTGTTCTTCACTTTACATTATCAGTTTCTATATTGAAGCTCAGAAATACATGTGACAATGTTTCATCTTTATTGCAGATTATCAATGCATACCATACACATGTTGGCTGTGATGTAACTAAATGTATACACAATGGAACCAAGACCTTTGTAATGACGTGTTTATATGCTGGAGGGTATGTAACTCTTCTACTGTTTCAAATAAGCAATTTCTATTGGTTTTTTTGCACAAACCTTAAATTATTACTAAAGACGGTTTTGCAATCATCTCGTTTTTATAGATTCGTATGTCTCATAAATGTTATCAAATACAATTCGTGTACATGGTACTTAGAATGCCCTTGGTTACAATGTCCGTGACAATGTACATGGTACTTGGAATGCCCTTGGTTACAATGTACCCACTGTGACAATGTCAACTGGTACCAAGGTTGTTCTGTCTTACTTGACAAATTCCATACAGGTGCTTTTAGTACCAATTCCCAAACAACTTCCGTCGGCCATCCGACGTCATGTGTTGACAAAGTGCCAGTTGAAGCTTAATAGAACACAGTGTGCTCCTCATTCCAATGCTTAATTGTCATTATATAACAAGCATTTATCCCTTGATTAACATCTGATGTATGGAATAGTCCATTGCAGTCATTACAGGCTCATTCAACTATCGCATTTTGCTCAATCTAATCAAAATTAAATCTTTCACTAACTCCAAGCTTCACAGCGACAATAACAAAAAGGGGGAGCTAGTGAAAGATTTAATTAAGGTCTTTCCCACTTCCACTGGGAAGACCTTCCTGCTTTTGCTTTGATTATTATTTTTTTTCCACCAAATTTCTAAACCAAACAGTTTAAATAGTACGCGACATATCAATTTCGTCTTTCGGGACAAGTTTTGGGCACTGAAAGTCTATTCGGAATTCTCCCTGTGAAATCGAAACATTTTTCTTTACGGAGGTATCGCGTAATCTCTGGAACTATAACAGATAAAAGAAAACTATAGCTGAAAAGTGACAAATGTTAAGGAACTTTTGGGACAACTTTATGACATATTTTGGCTAACATTTCTGACTAGCGAAGGCGAGCGGTATCCCTTGAAGGTTTCAAGGACTCCGCTTATCATCATAACTCACAAACCGTAAGTCGAAATCACGAAAAGTCTTCACCATTTGTCATCCTGTGACATGTCCTTAAAGAAAATCTCAAAGTCAAAGTTCAGGAGTGACCTCGACCTCAGCCCTCTAATCTTGTTATCATTACAACTCAAAAACTATAACAGATAGAAGAAGACAATAAATGGAAAAAATACTCCTTTCATCAAGGCCTTCATTTGATAGATTTGGTCCGAAACTGTGCGATGAACCGTTTCCGAGTTCGAGCCCTTGACTCATTTCGGTTAATCAGTTTTTGGCATACAACTTGAAAAAAGTAAGAGATAATATTATAAACATATAGATTTAACATGATCGCCATGTCAAGGCCTTCAATTTGAGCATACCGTAAATAAGGGTTATTTTGGCGTCGGGATATTTTCGCGTTTTTCTCTCAAAAGCCGTGTGTTTTATTTTGGTGTGTTTAATTTTGGTGTTTCATCCAACTGATGTGTTAAATTTTGGCACCTTCGATAATTGCTCTTTAAATCGCAGTAGTGAGCAAGGTTAATATATATGATTTGTATAATATATATTGGTATAGTATATAATTTGCGGGGACGGTGTCTATCCACTTTGAGTTCCAACCATGACAATTAAACTGTGTTCATTAAATTTTATGACATTAATTAATTACCGCACATTTCATTTAAGACCAAATGTGCATTATTGTCCTTTTGTCAGTAATTAACGATCACGGATTTAAATTTTAATCCTTTCGTATTTCAGCAGTATATCTTGATTGAATGACGATAAAGGTGTTATTTTCTATCAATAACAGAGTCTAATTAGTAAATGATAAGCCTGACATAATTATGTATGAATAGAAATTCACACATTGTGTTTTTTTAACCGTTTTATAAGAAAATAAGGAAATATGCATACAAATGTATACCTGTTCTTGTGTATTACCGGCATTTTAAGCCATAGACTTTACGATATTGTCTAACGGGTCAGCTATTTTGCGTGTGAAATATAGGTGCATGCTTTATTTTGGCGTGTTAAATTTTGGCTCTTTCACCAAAAGCGCCAAATAAGCCAAAATTAAACTACAACCAAAATAACCCGATTTACGGTATTTCAAAGGTCACAGGTCAAGGTCATACCATAGCAACAAGGTCACCATTACAAAAAGTCCTTAGCAACCATATATTTTTAAATCAGGATGATGCATCTAACTGAAATATGTCATTTTACAACCGGAAGTGGTATTTTGTCCCTAGCAACGGCCACAAAAGTCAGATGCTCAAGGAGAACCTGTGTTCTTTAGGCAGAGAGATGAACCATACATGCCAACACTGCGGTACTCAGGACTATAGAAAAAGTCTCTTCCGCCTAGAGAATGGCCCAACAACCAATGTAGTCAAGTTCAAAACAACAAATGGAGAAAAATTAATTTCTTACAGGAATCTGGGAAAGACCTTTCTAATTGTTCTTGAACAATTAGCCCTATCTTTTTAGATTGCATTTTGCTTGACGACTTTTTGCACGATCTTCAACTGTAAACATTGGTTATAAGAAACCTTCCATTACCGAAGGAACCAAGGGCTATATAAAAAGAAAATGGATAATCCGGTCCGAAGGAACCACCGGCTATATAAACAGAATCTAGCTTATCCAGTCCGAAGGAACCACCGGCTATATAAGAAGAATTAAGCTTATCCAGCCCGAAGGAACCACCGGCTATATAAATAGAATCTAGCTTATACAGCCCGAAGGAACAATCGGCTATATAAATAGAATCTAGCTTATCCGGCCCGAAGGAACCACCGGCTATATAAATAGAATCTAGCTTATCCAACCCGAAGGAACAACCGGCTATATAAAACGAATGTAACTTATCCGGCCGAAGGAAACACCGGCTATATAAATAGAACCTAGCTTACCCGGCCTGAAGTAACCACCGGCTATATAAATATAATCTAGCTTATCCAACCCGAAGCTACCACCGGCTATATAAAACGAATGTACCTTATCCTGCCGAAGTAACCACCGGCTACATAAATAGAATCTAGCTTATCCAACCTGAAGGAACAACCGGCTATATAAAACGAATGTACCTTATCCTGCCGAAGGAACCCCCGGCTATATAAATAGAATCTAGCTTATCTGGTTTGCGAGCTAAAACCGATTCTTTTGTTTTGTGCCTTTTGTAAAATACTCTGCAGAAAACAGTCCAACAGGTACGCATAGTCAGAGGTAAGCGGCTCTGAAAGGAACACTTCAGTCATATTTGGTATTGGTTTTTACGATTGTTATTCTTTATCATTTTCATTTCCCCATTGAGACAATAAGATTTATTAAGTTTTGTTTGGTAGCTTGCCCTCGTCCATAGCAAGGAAGAAATGTGTTTAATGATTGTCAAACATCCTTTAATACTAGTATGGCACAAAAACATCAAATTATGAATATATTTATATGGATTTTAGTAAAAGTCTGCTGCCTCCTTATAAACGTGGCAAACCTTGTACTAAGTGCTCAAGTGACGCAGCTTTCTGTGACCATGGACTCTGCGGTATGTTGAAACAGTTACATTAATAATAATTATATATTTACAAACTTTGTGGAAAATGCTAATCATATTTATAAGATATTTACTGGTTTTACACAATTGGAGAAAGTTTCCTAGTTTATATACGATCGATTATATCTGAACAAGAAAACTCTTCTATGCAATTTACCTCTAATTTTAGATACATCACAGATACCTTTACACATGTTTAGCGACAATTCAAGTCTTGTAAATAGCCAGAATAAGTTAGAACATTAGACTTCTTATTCGTTCATTATCATTTATAGAGATATCACCTAGAATTATTGTTTGGAGGTTATCTGTTAAGGTTTCATTGATATTGAAAACGAACGTCGTCTGATTACTCAACTGTTTCTCTGGCTGTAGATGTAACTTTATGTATCTAAAGAAAAATTAATAGACTGCCAACAAAATATTCCAAATCCGGTCAATGATCAAACTTATACATAATCAGGAAGGGTAACACATAACACAAACTCCAAGAAGGACTTATGGCAGATATAAGTCTCTCCTACTTTGCTATCAATTAACAGTATGAATCCTGTAAATAATGGACAATGTGGTGGACATAACTCGTTGAGCTTTAAAGCAAATAAATTTTTAATGAATTCAATTGCTAAATAATTAATACATCAACATATTTAAAGTAGATAACATTTCCGTGTTATTAATACAGCGTTAATATATAGTTTTTGTTTTTCAGTGGCCTGCAAAGGAACAAGTAAGAATTGTGGTAGGTTTAACGTTTAGTTTTGTACTCTTATTTTGTTTTTTTCTCCCAGTTACCAAATATTTCGTGTCTGACCTCCTAAATATTTAAAATGCTAATCAAAAGATACAGGGGAACTCGTTGTATTCACTTCTATTACACGCCACCCATAGCGATCAAACTATCTTTTGGATATCTAGACTTTTAATTTCGGGAACCAACCAAAATTAATATACCCCCTACCTACGGAACCCTGTTTTTTATAAAAGAGAACACAGATTTAATGTTACAAGGTCTGTATAGGATGGTTTAATACAAGGATACTTAAAATTTATTCTCAGGTCTTTCGTGATCGTCGGGCTTTTGTAATATCTTTGAAATTCATATTGAAAAATAATCATGCTTTTCGATGGAATGTTTATTAACAATAATGTTACTTATTGACTCTATAAAGACTATGATTACAGCTAGAAACGAAACATAACACCAAGTAACATTTACAGACGTCTTTATATTCGCACTAATGGTAGTTCGAACTGTCATGCACTTAGCCTAACAGATTTAATGAATGTTTTAGGTAACGTACATATACACCTCGCCATAAGTTAAGCAACACTCTATTATTTTCCAGGGATTCATTTAAGATTTTTATATATTTTAATATTTTTTTTTAAAGAAATGACAATTTTTTGAACATTAATGACAAATGAAACATACAAACAACATGTTTATAGTCGCTTTACTTATTGTTTGATGAAAAAAGTTTAAAGCAAAGATATAAAAAAACCAGTGCAAATATAACTTTCATTAGTCAAAAAATAAATTTGATTGCATAATTCAGATTCATGAACTTAAAGTAAACACATCATCCCATGTCAACGTTCAGGGAAAGAAAAGTAACTTTGAAATGTGTTAAACGCAAAAATACTCATTAAGTCGTGTAACCACCACGCTTCCGGTTCATTAACTCTCCTCCTCATGCTGTTGACTAAACAACGAAGTCAGGGGCGTAGCTGGACCTAAATTTGATGTACGCAAAATTACGGCGAGGGGTCTGGGGGCCGCTCAAGGCCCCCAGTGGGTGCAGGGCAAAGCCCTGGTGGGGGGACCTGGGGGGCAAAGCCCCCCGGAAGCTCCCGGATTTTAGCGATTTTGAACAGTTTTGAACCACTTTTTGAGAGACCTTAACTGGGCTTCAAATATGATTATGACATGACGGAAAACCAAATCTACTTTTGGCTCAACAAAATACGGTAGATATATTGGAAAATTGAATAGGTGAACGTTTTCCCATTTCAAAGTTAACACTTTATATTTGACATCATCGGTGATGGAATGATGCTCGCCGTCGAGCTTCAATATGTCTGGATAAGGTGTTGACGATTCGAGAAACTCAGTCCTTGACGAAGAGGTCATTTTAAATTTTATGCAATGCAAACTTTTAAAAAAGTAAAACGCAAACTTATACGGTCGGAAGAGTACAATGTCCGGATTGATGGTGTTTATGAATGCGGAGACGAGTTATAGGATTGTAGTTTATATTATCTGAATTGAAAAGTATAAATTTAACGCTGCATGAAGACATTTTTGTCACTTTTTAATTTTTGTTACTGTTTCCGAAAGTACGCAACTGCGTATTTGCGTAAAGGCAGCTACGCCCCTGGAAGTGTAGCATGTGGTAAATTCTGCCATTCATTTTAAATGGAAACATGTAGTTCTTGGACATTTTGACAAGCAGGTTCTCTGTTATTGATTTTACGGCCAATGATATCCCACAAATGTTCTATTGGATTCATATCGGGTGTCATTGATGACCATGGAAGATGCTCAATAGCTTCCCTTTCGATAACATCACGTACAATTGCAGCTCGGTGAGGTCTATCGTTGTTATCCATAAAGATGAGTCTGTTACCAAGTGCATGATTGTCAAAATGTGGCACAATAATAGCGTTAATGACGTCATTTCGATATTTCTGCCCTGTCATTGTCCCATCAACCACATACAGATTCAGTTTACAGTCGTATGAAAAGCCTCCCCACACTGTAACACCACCACCGCCAAGCGCTGTAGTGCCTAGGATGTTGTTCTGGTTGTAAGCAGTGCCTCGTTGTCTCCAAACGCGCATGCGCACATCAAAATGACGAAGAAGGAATCTGCTTTCGTCGGTCCAGTGTACTCGTCGCCAGCTTCGAATATTCCAATGGCGGTGATATCGTGCCCGCTCTAAACGTGCTTGGCGATGTCTCTGTGTCAACAGTGGACGTTTTAAGGGACGACGAGCTCTCAACCTTGTTCGAACAACAACTCTAGTTGCAATATTCTAATTGTCACGAAGATATCTTCGATGGCAAACGGTTGGCGTTTGGCTACACGAACGAGTGCTCTATCCTCCCTTTCAGATGTATTTGGTAGTCAACCTGACCTAGACGTTCTTGGATAGTTCCCTCATGTCGATGACGTTTCAGTAGCCGGGATATAATAGTAAAGTGAATGTCAAAGTGTTGTGCTATCTGACGCAAGCTCTGTCTACTATTACGCATTCCAACGATCTGCCACTTCTCAGATTCACTTAATTTTCGTCTAGGCATTGTAAAAATGTAAAGATGAAGTCGAAAAAGACCAGGAGATGAACACTAAATCGTTAAGGAAAACAATGCTTTGAGGCGTGCTCGACTATCGTATGACAAACTGGTTTTGCTATTTAAAGATTTACCTGAGGAGTTAATTAAAGTAACTTTCCTGGCTCGAAAGATGGCTTTAGTATATAAATAACACAAAGTTAATATTCATTCAGATTTTTGAAATTATAAAAAAAAATTGTAGGTGTTGCTTAACTTATGGCGAGGTGTATATGTTAACCGTTGGTTAAAGCACCAGTAAGAAGAAACTGGGATTACTACAGCGTACAATACATGAAATGTAATCTGGAGTTTTAGACCTCAAACAGGGGCCTCGGTGGACGAGTGGTTCAAGTAGTTCGTGTACCATTGATCACGTGGTGTGTCAACGCTGAGTTTGAGGGTTCGAGTCTCACTGCAAGCAGGATGTTCTTTGAATCTTTTTTCACAAGAATTATCAGTTTTCCTACAGAAGGTGTGTGTTTTCTCCGGGTACTCCGGCTTCCTCACCAATGAAAACTGGACGCCATGATATAGCTGAGAAATTGCTGAAATTTGCGTTAAGCAATATTTAAACAAACAAACAAAATTGTAGGTCATTCATTGTATGTATTGTACGCAATGAGTATTTTATGTCATTCAACAGAACTACAAAAATGGCTAAAGCTGGTGGCCAGCGAAATGTAAGAGTAGGGCACTATTATTTTATTTTACTTTTCTGTAAGGTTAAGTAGTTGCTTAATATCAAGTCATTAAATACTGCATTCACGGGAAAATTGGATGGGTCAATGACCAGACGGTTTGTAGTAATAAATTGGGTAAGTCATGCCGCCAGTTGTCTACGGACCACTCGTGAAAAACCTGCAACATAGTGTATTAAAACAGATTAAAGTTAAATTTGCGACATAGAGTATTTGTGAATCCAGGGATATCACGAAACCCAGGTTTTATCCCGAAGGACGTAGGTCCTACATATATGTATTGTGTAATATTTATACGGGCCGTGACACAGGGATACGCTGAACCGTCACGCTGATTTATACGGGTCGTGAGACAGGGATACGCTGAACCGTCACGCTGATTTATACGGGTCGTGAGACAGGAATACGCTGAACCGTCACGCTGATTTATACGGGTCGTGAGACAGGAATACGCTGAACCGTCACGCTGACTTTGGTGCATTAATTAATTATATTAATAAATATGACAAAATTTTCGACCAACTGATGGCCTTCTTCAGTGTCAATATCAATCTAAGATAAACGATAAAATTTGGTTATTGATACATCAGCATCCGGTGGTGACGTGATCGGGTCTGATTTTATTGATCTTGAACTTTCTCGAATCACATCTATTAGTCATTACATAAGGGAGTACTGTACTACAGTTGTATAAACCATCTAATCTTTAACTTCTTGATATTCATGAATTTATTATTTATAGTTTGAATGCTATTTATTGTTTTTTGTTTATTCCATTGGGGTGTACAGAGCAGAGCTATTTAATCCAGAATCTCTGTCGGGCCTGCAGTTCTGCTCGATAATTAGGATTTTTATGTGATCACAATCCTTTGGAGTGTGGTCGGGCAGTCTGAAGTGTTGGCTTACGGGCAGAAACTGTTTCTTAGTTTGGTCACTTCTGTGACCATTCAGTCGTTTGTGGAATGGCTGTTTGGACTCGCTGACATATTGTAAGCCACAGATGGGGCACTCAAGAATGTAAATGACATTCGAGCTTTTGCAGTTAACAGTAGTGAATATTTTGTACTGTTTACCTGTGACTTTGCTGTTAAATATAATTATTTTATAGTAGAAACATCTCTATATTTGTATCGTTGCATAATTCTTTAGACTTATATATTATTTTTTTGTTTATGCTGTATCGTCATGTTGGCGATCCGATACACTTAGACGTTTGTATGATTTACTTACTGTGACTGTATGACAAGTAACTTTGTCATCCTATATAATATACACAAAAATGCTGAATTAGATTACTGTCAAATTAATACGTATTGGTTACAAATATTCCATCGTCACACGCTAGTACACATGTACTATGTCTATGATTCACCCCGGTTAATGAAGCGATATTTGGACATAGTGCAGGCGATTTGGTGCCACAGTGTCACAACGGTGTGAGTTCGAATCCCGCTAAGGGTAAACTCAAATTTGACAGTGTTAAAAATCTAATTCTAACAGTGTTGGGCTTAATTTGTAGACGTGTATATATATTACCATAAACTAAGGTGGACAAACAGAGAAAAGAGAAACAAAGTTTTTGGATCAAAACATTAGGAACATCATTTCCGAAGGGAATAAATGAAAAATTATAGCACTGTAGACCAGATATACATCCATGGTCTCCAAATATTCATGTAGAATTACCATTTGTATCTGAGATGTTTAGTTAGTACTGACTATTTTACATATAAAACATATAACAAAATTATAGGATAGAGTACAACTATTGTCGTACATTGAAGTACAATCTATGTGTAGTTGATGTGTCCACAGTCAAGGATTGTGTATCTATACGGAGGGTGGTATAGACAACTGAGTGTCTCATAACTCACTTTATATTTGCTTGCTACGCCATGATCTGTTTCCGTCCCTTTTACCTCCTTAAAGATTCTTTACCGACTTGCACAACTGCCTTGAGTAAATCGATGGGTGCCGCGTTGAGCACAAGCAGCTTGCTCTTCCAGCGCACCTGAATTCGCCGCAGATTTTATGGGGTTGTTTGTCTTCAGTTTCCATGTTGTTCTGTTGTATTTGTATTGTTTATATTTCTGGTGATCACGTGTTTGATACTGAATTGCGATTAATTTATACTTATATAAAGTTACAGCAGTTATGTCTGTGTTGATGTTTTTGCCTGCTATAAATACCGCCGAAATCAAACTTTTGTGTAGTTAAATCCGTTACTCATTTTAATTTTAGATTGCAGAAAAACATGTTTTAAGAAAGGTATTGGCGCAGGGCATCTCAATACTACAACATGTACTTGTGACTGTAGCTATGGTAATGGTCCTAATTGTGACGGTAAGTATTATGTCCTACAAATTACAATGTATTATGTGTAGAACTGTATGGATGGTTATATATTTGGAATCCCGGTATCTGTATCCTGAAATCGCTGAACGTTTTTCGACAAGTCTGTTAAATCAATTACAATGTTAGCGGTCGTTAGTGGTCCCCCCCCCCACTTTTAATCCCATGTAAAGCAACATATAAGACACATACTTTTACCTAGAGAGAAATAATGTTTAAAATGCATTTAGAAATGAAGAACGGAAAAACAGACATTTCATAATAAAGAATTAAAGTTCAGTTTTGTCGTTTTCTTTTCAGAACATTGTCGGAATCCCGAGCAATATCTTGACTATGATATTTGTGAATCAGTTACAAAGGAAGAATGCTTATCCGAGGACCCGGATGTCAGGTCTATGTTACATGAATTCTGTCCGGAACAGTGTGTCTGTAGTATGTATTATTTCAAAACAAATTTGCGACAGATTTTAAACAAAACAGCCTCACAGCTCGTAAAAACTGACCCGTGCTGCAAGGTCAATTTACTTACTACACTCATTATTCCAGTTGCTGTGAGACTGTCCTACTACTAATACGTAAAGAGGGCTTGTTTACATGTTCTAGACCTCATATAGCTGAAATATTGCTGGTTAAAAAAGAACACCAATAAATTAATCAATAAATAAATCACAAATTTTCATTTATCTTTCTCATACAATTTCACAATCTTTCCACGGCAAACATGTCCTAGCTTGCTTTCTTGTATTTAATGTTTATGGGGATATCAGATGGAACTTGGATGAATGAAAGTGTTTGTTTGCAAGCATCTAGTGTGGACGGATATTGGTTAACTATTTATCTAACTATAATGCTGGTTTAATGAAAGTTGACGAGCCAAAGGTAGCGAGGACGTAAAGTACTTTTAATTTATCTCCTAAACTCTTCTCAGCTTTTATAAAGGAACATATAAAAAGAGTGCTTTGTCATTTTGGAGACGATGTATTAGAAACGAGAAGTTTCTTGTTTTTAGTGGACAATATGGCAACCATATTTAGAAAGATATTTCTGTTGAAATAGTAAAATCAACTATATCTTTAAATTGCAGTATTACATTTAAAAAAAGAAAATATTGAACCAAAATATTTTTATGTACTCTTTAGGTCGATCAATACTAACAGATACAAGGTAGAATATAAGGAGACGTGTTGTGTTGTTTTGTGTACTAGACATAAGGATGATAAAGGTGTATTAATTATTACCTCAGTGTGTGTTTGGATTGACACGTGTTATATCATAATAACACGTTATAATATACACGATTAAAATGTATTTTTATCTATTTTTTGTTACTTTTATGAATGATGACTTCAAGTACAGTCTTATTTCTGTGCTGACTTAGCTTTTTTGCTTTTTTGTGTTTTTGGGACAGAGCTAAACCGTCAAGTAATGTAATATGCTATAGCACCAGTATACAGATATTTCGCGACGCCACTGTAGCGCTAATTAATGATTTTGTTTACACTGAAATCTGACATTCAGAAATTTGTATAGTGGAAAAAAGAATAATTTATGTCTAGTTTCTTCATCGGTTGAAAAAAAATAAGTAAAGTAATGTGAAATGAAGCAAGGTGAATCCGTAATATTTATGTTTATTTTATACCTCGATATCGTTCGGTATAAAGTATTTACAAATATAAGGTCTGACCATGTTCTAATTCACACCGAACCCGCTTGGGCCGAGTGGTTTAGGTAGTTCATATACTGTTGATCAAGTGGTCTGTCAACACTGAGATTGCGGGTTCGAGTCTCACTGCGGGCAGGGTGTACTCAAATCTAATAATTGACAAGGATTGTAAGTTTTCCTGCCGCAGATCGGGGTTTTCTCCGGTACTCCGGCTTCGTCCCCCAATAAAAACTGGACGCCATGAAATAGCTAAATAAATTGCTGAAAGTGACGTTAAACATCAAACAAACAAATCTTGTAAATTAATATTTATATAATGTCATTACGTAAAGTTGATTCTATGAAAAACTTAAATTTAAATTCAATTTACCTAAAATGCATAATGCGGGACACTTTAACGTTATACTACTTTATTATTAAACCATCCGGTTTTCTATTAAAAATGTAAAAAATAGTAGAATTTAATTATTATGGTGATGTTGGTTACAAATAAATAAAATTGGCCCACAAGATCAAATGTAGAGCTGAGAATCCCAGCTGTCTAAAAACCGTCAAAATCGGACAACAAGATCAAATGTAGAGCTGAGAAACCCAGCTGTCTATAAAGACCGTCAATATCGGAAAACAAGATCAATCTAGAGCTTAGAAACCCAGCTGTCTAAAGACCATCAAAATCGGACAACAATAACAAATGTATAGCTGAGAAACACAGCTGTCTAAAGACCGTTAACATCGGACCACAAGATCAAATGTAGAGCTGAGAAACCCATCTGTCTAAAAACCGTCGGCATCGGCCCACAAGCTTAAATGTAGAGCTGAGAAACCCAGCTGTCTAAAGACCGTCGGCATTGGCCCACAAGCTTAAATGTAGAGCTAAGAAACCCAGCTGTCTAAAGATCGTCAACATTGACCCACAAGGTCAAACGCAGAGCTGAGAAACCCAGCTGTCTAAAGGCCGTCAACATCGGCCTACAAGATCAGATATAGAGCTCTCCGTTGTTTATAAAATATCCCATACTTCATTCGTATGTTATAGAATATATATACAGGTGTAGACAAAAAATTAATTGAAATCACTGAAAATAAACATATTAGTTCCTAGATTTCGTTTTTTGTTTTACGGATTTAACGAAGTTTTACAATCAGTCTTTCGTTGATTTTGGAAGTTCTGCGCATCATGTATCACTATAGATAAAAGACAGTACGGCTGAATACAACAGAGTTTACATAGAAAAGAACAAAAGGCATGTAAACAAGCAGTACAAGGTAAAATAAAGGCATGTAAACAAGCAGTACAAGGTAAAATAACATGTAAACAAGCAGTACAAGGTAAAATAAAGGCATGTAAACAAGCAGTACTAGGTAAAATAAAGGCATGTAAACAAGCAGTACAAGGTAAAATAAAGGCATGTAAACAAGCAGTACAAGGTAAAATAAAGGCATGTAAACAAGCAGTACAAGGTAAAATAAAGGCACGTAAACAAGCAGTACAAGGTAAAATAACATGTAAACAAGCAGTACAAGGTAAAATAAAGGCATGTAAACAACAGTACAAGGTAAAATAAAGACATGTAAACAAGCAGTACAAGGTAAAATAACATGTAAACAAGCAGTACAAGGTAAAATAAAGGCATGTAAACAAGCAGTACAAGGTAAAATAAAGACATGTAAACAAGCAGTACAAGGTAAAATAACATGTAAACAAGCAGTACAAGGTAAAATAACATGTAAACAAGCAGTACAAGGTAAAATAACATGTAAACAAGCAGTACAAGGTAAAATAAAGGCATGTAAACAAGCAGTACAAGGTAAAATAAAGGCATGTAAACAAGCAGTACAAGGTAAAATAACATGTAAACAAGCAGTACAAGGTAAAATAAGGCATGTAAACAAGCAGTACAAGGTAAAATAAAGGCATGTAAACAAGCAGTACAAGGTAAAATAACAGTTGAACGCTTAAATGTATTATTTGTAAACTTGTTTTCGTCTAAATAGGTCAAACAACATATAATCAATCAATATATTTTATAGGCTTGTATTGGCTAATTAGCTATCACTTATATCTATGAAATATCCAATCAAATTACCATGTGTACTAGTCAATGTACTTATAAAGTCACTGGGTTGCCATTTTGAAGCTTTTCTTTTTGAGGGGAGACTTTTGCGTCCTATTTAACACTCATTACGGCTACAGTTGTTGTTTTTAAGTGGTATTGAAAGTGTTTTGTACAGATGATCTCAATAACAAGCAGTTCAATAATTATGTCAACTCAACTGTTCAATTATTGCTATTAATTATGTAAAAGACCGAATGACATAGGGTCGTAACATCTATAATTTACTTTGTAAACATTAATTGCCCAATACAAAGTGTCTAGACAACGTTTTCATTTGGCATTAACTAAAAGCTTCCTCTGCATGCACAAATTGCAGACCAATCATTACAAAAACGACTTGATTGTTTTCTTGGTAACGTTTTGCTGTTTTGATGACGGATATGAATGTAGCAGTCGGTTCGATAGTAAATAATCGATTTTCAGACATAATTAAAAGACAAAAAATAAAGCAAGAATT
The DNA here is from genome assembly GCA_944474755.1 of Limnoperna fortunei. Classification (NCBI taxonomy): domain Eukaryota; kingdom Metazoa; phylum Mollusca; class Bivalvia; order Mytilida; family Modiolidae; genus Limnoperna; species Limnoperna fortunei. The sequence goes on from OX104111.1 coordinate 109,841,378, forward strand.
AGTGTTTTTTTATTTCGGTGAAAGGTGGAGGTCATATCTAATTTAAGGTAGTTATTCATCTACTATTGTTTACGAGGTCTGTTAATGCTGAGGTTGTGGTGTTCGGGTCTCGCTGCGGACTGGGGATACTCGACTTCAATGTTAATTGACAAGGATTGCCAGTTTTCCTACCGAAGGTCGGTTGTTTCCCCAGGTACTCCGGCTTACTCCCCAAATAACAAAGCGCCATAATACATCTGAAAAATTGCTGAAAGTGGCGTTTAATCATATACAGACAAACAAACGATATATTCAATCTTACATCCTTCAGATGATCCCGCGGTCAAAACTAAAGTGCCAAAGAGATACGTGTAGTAATATTTCTACACTGCATTCTATGTTCTGTACTCAATGGATATTAACGTTTAGGTTTCTTTTTTAACGAAACTCAGTCTATTCAGGAACCTCTCAATCAAGTAATACTGGTCCCAGGTCTTTAAAAAGTAAAGTATCCTCAAAGGTACTAGTACGAGAATACTCAGAAAAAAGATGAACTCTAATATGGCAACTTAAAAAGCTGCCTTTACATCTGTTACAACGTTGACTTTCTTTTCACCAGCAGTATAAATCAACATCCCCAGCAGTATAAATCAACATCCCCAGCAGTACAAATCAACATCCCCAGCAGTATAAATCAACATCCCCAGCAGTACAAATCAACATCCCCAGCTGTACAAATCAACATCCCCAGCTGTCAACATCTCCAGCAGTATATATCAACATCCCCAGCAGTCAACATCTCCAGCAGTATAAATCAACAACCCAAGCAGTCAACATCTCCAGCAGTTTCAATCAACAACCCCATCAGTCAACATCTCCAGCAGTATAAATTAACATCCCCAGCAGTCAACATCTCCAGCAGTATAAATTAACATCCCCAGCAGTACAAATCAACATACCCTGCAGTCAACATCCCCAGCAGTACAAATCAACATCGTCAGCAGTACAAATCAACATCTCCAGCAGTATAAATCAACATCTCCAGCAGTATAAATCAACAACCCGAGCAGTACAAATCAACATCCCCAGCAGTACAAATCAACATCCCCAGCAGTCAACATCCCCAGAAGTATAAATTAACATCCCTAGCAGTACAAATCAACATCCCCAGAGTCAACATCTCCAGCAGTATAAATTAACATCCCCAGAAGTACAAATCAACATCCCCTGCAGTCAACATCTCCAGCAGTATAAATTAACATCCCCAGCAGTACAAATCAACATCAGCAGCAGTACAAATTAACATCCCCAGCAGTATAAATCAACATCTCCAGCAGTATAAATCAACAACCCCAGCAGTACAAATCAACATCCCCAGCAGTACAAATCAACATCCCCCAGCAGTCAACATCTCCAGCAGTATAAATTAACATCCACAGCAGTACAAATCAACATCCCCAGCAGTATAAATCAACATCCCCAGCAGTACAAATCAACATCTCCAGCAGTATAAATCAACAACCCCAGCAGTACAAATCAACATCTCCCAGCAGTCAACAACCCCAGCAGTCAACATCACCAGCAGTACAAATCAACATCCCCAGCAGTCAATATCCCCAGTAGTACAAATCAACATCCCCAGCAGTACAAATCAACATCCCCAGCAGTCAACAACCCCAGCAGTCAACATCACCAGCAGTACAAATCAACATCCCTAGCAGTCAACATCCCCAGTAGTACAAATCAACATCCCCAGCAGTCAATATCCCCAGCGGTCAACATCACCAGCAGTACAAATCAACATCACCAGCAGTACAAATCAATATCTCCAGTAGTACAAATCAACATCCCCAGCAGTATAAATCAATATCCCCAGCAGTCAACATCACCAGCAGTACAAATCAACATCCCCAGCAGTCAACATCTCCAGCAGTACAAATTAACATCCCCAGCAGTACAAATCAACATCTCCAGCAGTATAAATCAACATCTCCAGCAGTATAAATCAACAACCCCAGCAGTACAAATCAACATCCCCAGCAGTACAAATCAACATCCCCAGCAGTCAACATCCCCAGCAGTATAAATTAACATCCCTAACAGTATAAATCAACAACCCCAGGAGTACAAATCAACATCCCCAGCAGTCAATATCTCCAGCAGTATAAATCAACATCTCCAGCAGTATAAATCAACAACCCCAGCAGTACAAATCAACATCCCCAGCAGTACAAAACAACATCCCCAGCAGTCAGCATCCCCAGCAGTATAAATTAACATCCCCAGTAGTACAAATCAACATCCCCAGCAGTCAATATCCCCAGCGGTCAACATCCCCAGCAATATAAATTAACATCCCCAGCAGTACAAATCAACATCCCCAGCAGTAGAAATCAACATCCCCAGCAGTACAAATCAACATCCCCCAGCAGTCAACATCTCCAGCTGTATAAATTAACATCCACAGCAGTACAAATCAACATCCCCAGCAGTATAAATCAACATCCCCAGCAGTACAAATCAACATCTCCAGCAGTATAAATCAACAACCCCAGCAGTACAAATCAACATCTCCCAGCAGTCAACAACCCCAGCAGTCAACATCACCAGCAGTACAAATCAACATCCCTAGCAGTCAACATCCCCAGTAGTACAAATCAACATCCCCAGCAGTCAATATCCCCAGCGGTCAACATCACCAGCAGTACAAATCAACATCACCAGCAGTACAAATCAATATCTCCAGTAGTACAAATCAACATCCCCAGCAGTATAAATCAATATCCCCAGCAGTCAACATCACCAGCAGTACAAATCAACATCCCCAGCAGTCAACATCTCCAGCAGTACAAATTAACATCCCCAGCAGTACAAATCAACATCTCCAGCAGTATAAATCAACATCTCCAGCAGTATAAATCAACAACCCCAGCAGTACAAATCAACATCCCCAGCAGTACAAATCAACATCCCCAGCAGTCAACATCCCCAGCAGTATAAATTAACATCCCTAACAGTATAAATCAACAACCCCAGGAGTACAAATCAACATCCCCAGCAGTCAATATCTTCAGCAGTATAAATCAACATCTCCAGCAGTATAAATCAACAACCCCAGCAGTACAAAACAACATCCCCAGCAGTCAGCATCCCCAGCAGTATAAATTAACATCCCCAGTAGTACAAATCAACATCCCCAGCAGTCAATATCCCCAGCGGTCAACATCCCCAGCAATATAAATTAACATCCCCAGCAGTACAAATCAACATCCCCTGCAGTAGAAATTAACATCCCCAGCAGTACAAATCAACATCCCCAGCAGTCAACAACCACAGCAGTCAACATCACCAGCTGTACAAATCAACATCCCTAGCAGTCAACATCCCCAGTAGTACAAAACAACATCCCCAGCAGTCAATATCCCCAGCGGTCAACATTACCAGCAGTACAAATCAACATCACCAGCAGTACAAATCAATATCTCCAGTAGTACAAATCAACATCCCCAGCAGTATAAATCAATATCCCCAGCAGTCAACAACCACAGCAGTCAATATCCCCAGCGGTCAACATTACCAGCAGTACAAATCAACATCCCCAGCTGTACAAATCAATATCCCCAGTAGTACAAAACAACATCCCCAGCAGTCAGCATCCCCAGCAGTATAAATTAACATCCCCAGTAGTACAAATCAACATCCCCAGCAGTCAATATCCCCAGCGGTCAACATCCCCAGCAATATAAATTAACATCCCCAGCAGTACAAATCAACATCCCCTGCAGTAGAAATTAACATCCCCAGCAGTACAAATCAACATCCCCAGCAGTCAACAACCACAGCAGTCAACATCACCAGCTGTACAAATCAACATCCCTAGCAGTCAACATCCCCAGTAGTACAAAACAACATCCCCAGCAGTCAATATCCCCAGCGGTCAACATTACCAGCAGTACAAATCAACATCACCAGCAGTACAAATCAATATCTCCAGTAGTACAAATCAACATCCCCAGCAGTATAAATCAATATCCCCAGCAGTCAACAACCACAGCAGTCAATATCCCCAGCGGTCAACATCCCCAGCAATATAAATTAACATCCCCAGCAGTACAAATCAACATCCCCAGCAGTAGAAATTAACATCCCCAGCAGTACAAATCAACATCCCCAGCAGTCAACAACCACAGCAGTCAACATCACCAGCTGTACAAATCAACATCCCTAGCAGTCAACATCCCCAGTAGTACAAAACAACATCCCCAGCAGTCAATATCCCCAGCGGTCAACATTACCAGCAGTACAAATCAACATCCCCAGCTGTTCAAATCAATATCCCCAGTAGTACAAATCAACATACCCAGCAGTATAAATCAATATCCCCAGCAGTCAACATCCCCAGCAGTACAAATCAACATCCCCAGCAGTACAAATCAACATCCCCAGCAGTACAAATTAACATCCCCAGCAGTACAACCACATCCCCAGCAGTCAACATTCCCAGCAGTACACATCAACAAACTCAGGAGTATAAATCAACATCCCCAGCAGTCAACATCCACAGCAGTCAACATTCCCAGCAGTCAACATCCCCAGCACTACAAATCAACATCACCAGCAGTACGAATCAACATCCCTAGCATTCAACATCCCCAGCAGTACACATCAACATCCCCTGGAGTATAAATCAACATCCCCAGCAGTCAACATCCCCATTAGTCAACATCCCCAGCAGTACAAATCAACATCTCCAGCAGTACAAATCAATACCCCCAGCAGTATAAATCAACATCCCCAGCAGTATAAAACAACATCCCCAGCAGTCAACATCACCAGCAGTGCAAATCAACATCCCCAGCAGTATAAATCAACATCCCCAGCAGTCAACATCACCAGCAGTACAAATCAACATCCCCAGCAGTATAAATCAACATCCCCAGCAGTATAAATCAACATCCCCAGCAGTACAAATCAACATCTCCAGCAGTGTAAATCAACATCCCCAGCAATCAACATCCCCAGCAGTCAACATTCCCAGCAGTCAACATCCCCAGTCGTCAACATCCCCAGCAGTCAACATCACCAGCAGTGCAAATCAACATCCCCAGCAGTATAAATCAACATCCCCAGCAGTCAACATCACCAGCAGTACAAATCAACATCCCCACCAGTACAAATCAACATCCCCAGCAGTATAAATCAACATCCCCAGCAGTACAAATCAACATCTCCAGCAGTATAAATCAACATCCCCAGCAATCAACATCCCCAGCAGTCAACATTCCCAGCAGTCAACATCCCCAGTCGTCAACATCCCCAGCAGTCAACAACCCCAGCAGTCAACATCCCCAGCAGTCAACAACCCCAGCAGTCAACATCTCCATCAGTCTAAATCAACATCCCCAGCAGTCTAAATCAACAACCCCAGCAGTCATCATCCCCAGCAGTCAACAACCCCAGCAGTCAACAACCCCAGCAGTCAACATCCCCAGCAGTCAACATCCCCAGCAGTCAACAACCCCAGCAGTCAACAACCCCAGCAGTCAACATCCCCAGCAGTCAACAACCCAAGCAGTCAACAACCCCAGCAGTCAACATCCCCAGCAGTCTAAATCAACATCCCCAGCAGTCAAAATCAACAACCCCAGAAGTCAACATCCCCAGCAGTCAACATCCCCAACAGTCAACAACTCCAGCAGTCAACATCCCCAGCAGTACAAATCAACATCCCCAGCAGTCAACATCCCCAGCAGTATAAATCAACATCCCCAGCAGTCAACATCCCCAAGCGTGTCAACTTGAATTTATTCCAAGACTTACCACATGTTGCAGCAGTCATTTGCTCTCTGTTCCATTGTTATAACTGGCTAGTATTTGTGTAATTCGAACCCGCAGTGTTATTTACTTTTATTGTGACCGTGAGGAAAATTACGAAATAAGCCTTAACGCGAAAAATAGTGAAAGTAATAAATCTTCAAAGCATTTAAACAAATACATTTAAAATGTTGAATCAATGATAATACCAAAATTAAGAGATGATGTGTTGTCCCCGTATTTACACCTATCTACCGACTTACATCCTTTTGGTGAAAAGTAGTATTACACGATGAAAAAGAATCTAAACACGTTTGAAACGATGAAAGCGCATATAAGTTTTTACAAGTTTTTAGGTTTTAAATTTAATCTGGGGAATAAAATATATTAAAAGACGATTAATCATAAATTTGAAAATCGATATATTCAGCTCTTTAATATCTTTTTTTTTTGGTCCAACTAATCTTATTAAATATGCGGAAAAAAACAGATGTCGAACTTTAAAATGATAATATGACCTTTTATGACATTTGTTTTTCAAATCTGCCTTTTTGTTATATAGAATATTCGTTTTGTGCCAAAAGTGTATCTTTAACCTACTGCATTAATAATATTAATTTGATTTTAATTGCATAGTCGGCTAACTAAACCAGCTCAATTTGGATAACTAATTTTGGTGACTGTTTGCATTCAATTTACCTTAGCGAGCTTGAAAATTAAAACACCACAAAACACCTAATTCGACCTACTCCTACTTAGACCTACTTCTAGAAATATAATGTGTAAAACTACAAACTATACTCTACGACAAACGTGATGACTTTAAATTTCCAATTGTCAACTTACCGTTCATCGATAGCAACATTCCCGCAGCTCCCGCTGGGGGTGTATACATTTAACAAAGTTTTCGCTATGCTAGATCCTGTGATCAGTATATCGGTTTTCTAGACCGGCAAGGGTTGTTGACTACTGACCTACTTAAACAAGTGATATTTATACCTAGGTTAATGTTATCTCTCCAGAAGTCGTTACCATGACTTAATTTCTATAAAAAAAAATCAGAAATCAATCTAAAAAACTATCGGACATTTTCGAAGGTAGTCTTTCATATTCATGGATTTGACTTTAAAGCGAGTAGTATATATTACTTTTTAGATCAATTATGGAAAAAAGAGATTAAAAAAGCCGGGAAACGTTTGACGGATTTTTTAGCGTATGCGCAGCAAAAAGGAAGCAGTGGTCCAACAGGTCTTTAAATACTTTACATCGTACAATCCATTAATATTAATCACCTTATAAAATATAAAATCTTTCCGACTAACGAAAGCCGAGAAATGTTTGACGGAATTTATTATACGTATGGACGGGCAAACAGGAAGTAGAGGTCTGACAGTGAGAACTGCGTATAAGTTACACCCTATTAGTAAAAATTGACATACCAAATATCAAACCATTCCAATTTACATAAGCCTAGAAATGTAAGACTAAAATCACTAGTACTGTTACGCATATCGGCTAACAGGAAACAGGAGTCCGAGATGTCTGAAAAAGACTAAACCGTACTTCTCGTTTGCTCTAATTACTATATCAATCATCAAGATATTCTGATTAACGAAAGCCCAAAAGAATGACGAAATTATTTGGACGTTTGAACCTATTGTACGGAGCGACGGTACTGATGAAATCTGAATGATACCTTCGCCTGTGGGGCGGGACAAAAAAATAGAAACAATATTATCTGACATCGGTAACAGCTGGTTTTTTTTGTTTTGTTTTGTTTGATTGCTTATTATTATTATTAATTTATTTATTAGAAATAACAATTAACGAAAACGGATGCTTACGCCATATTTAAATGATTTTTAATAAAACGATGCAGATTTGTGTGAATAACCTCTTTCCAGATTTGTGATTCTTTGTTGTCTAGCCTCATGTGTCTACATGTGTAATACGCGATGAAAATTATGTAGTACAGTCAATTAATACCAATCTCGCGGTCTGTTCGAATGATATAATAATCATTTAGTGACTATATGTCTTACACGTTTCCTTTTCAGTTTTTATGTAAAAGATAACTGTGGAATTCTCAAAGTACTTGCTACCGATAATGTTTAAAATAATTATAGAAAGTCGACTTACACTTTTATATAACGTATTCATGCTGGAGATAACTTCTCATTTGTTCTATAATTCACAATTTAAATTTTCGCTCTGTGTCATTATTTTCAATTGTTAGCAGCCCAAGTGTGCCAAAAATCATACCTTATACTTGTGATGAAAAGTTTACATAAATATTTTGATCTACCCATGAGATGTTTATGTTCGTATTGTTCCCTTCTTATAGTAATTAATGTCGTTATAGTATGAAATATTTGTAAAATTTTGTTGCTAGTTATGTCGCAATTTGTTGATGGTTTCAAACTCATAGGTAGCGGGTAAAGTGTAATCGACATTTAATAAAGATTTCCGCTTATGCCCGCGTCAAGGATTGTCTTGATTTGAGCATTTATTCTATGATTAATGCCTCACTATGATTTTAAGATGAATTAAAGCGCTGCTTCGTTGCTTATTACTTTTTCCTTATGTATTAATTTTGTGTCAAGAATTTATGCAACAAGGTCCTATTGTAGTAACAATTGTGGACTTTTTGTTTAACATGTAAAGATATACAGAAATTAGTTGAAGTTATTGAAATGCCTCATTTGGAATTATAAAACTTATTACTTAAGAAATAAGCGGCTGCATTAAATCGTGTCAATGACCTTTTATTTATCGTATCATTATAAAACCATGAGCTGGTTTTTTCCGTATCATTTTTTCCGTAAATACGTGAACAAAACTGATTCAAAGTACTAATAAATTGGAATGAGAACAATATTGTTGGAATCAAAATAAAGTTAGAAAAATTTTCTTTTGAACAAAAACACTTGATATAGAAATATATTGTGCACACACGTAAATTGTTTGTTCAAATTTGTTATCTTAGTCAGGGCCGTAACTACCATTGAGGCAACGGAGGCAACTGCCTCCCCAAGGTTTACAACCACAAAAAAAAAAAAAATAAAGTGTGTATTTTACTTTGAAAAATCCAATATATTACACAAAGAATCAACTACAAAATAAGGAAATACTCCAAAACTGATAGTTTTAATTCAACATTGTTAAAATAAGGGGAGAAATGGGCAATTTTACGTTGATTTGTGCAAAATTTTCTTCACGTGGGGGGTATTGCCCCGAACCCCCCTCCCCCACATATTGGGGTCCTCAAGCCACTGCCTCCTCTATTTTCTTACCTTAGTTATGGCCCTGTACATTTGTAACAGATTTTCGGATTTAAAATAAAAATATAAGTTAAAACAATTAATTGAAAAATATATGCTGTATCCTTTTTACTAAACTATAGTGAGTTTTTAAAGTAGGAATTCGAAAAAAAAGTCTCCTGTATACTTATGTCTTAACTTGTTTAGAATTTTTTCATCGTGTCATACTACCTTTCACCAAATGATGTAAGTCGGTTGATCGGTGTGGTATTAGTATTATTTTTGTAATTTGACTGTTCGTTGACACGGCGATGTGATACAAAACAGATATATTCAAATCCGCTATATAACAAATATAGCTTCATTAACTGAGGTCAAATATAGTCATAGACCTAGTACATGTGTACTAGCATGTGACGATGGAATTGTCGTAACCAATACGTGTTAATCTGACGATTGTATATAATTTACTTACTGTTAAGTTGTCATCCTGAATATAATAATATACACAAAAATGCCGATTTTTGTTTGTTTGAATATTGTTTAATGCCACTTTCAGCAATTTTTCAGCTATATCATGACGTCCAGTTTTTATTGTGGGGAGGAAGCCACCGACCTTCGGTAGGAAAGCTGGCAATCCTTGTCAATTAAGATTGGAGTCGAGTACACCCTGCCTGCGGTGAGAATCGAACCCGCAATCTCAGTGTTGACAGACCACGTGATCAATAGTAGACGAACTACCTTAACCACTAAGCCCCAAAATACTGAATTAGATTACTGTCAGATTAATAAGTATTGGTTACGAAAATTCCATCGTCAAACGCTAGTACACATGTACTGTGTCTATGTTTACGATTGACCTCGGTTGATGAAGCTATATTTTTATATAGCGGATTTGGCCGAGGGGTCTAGACCGCTGAAAATAATTCAGGCGAATGTGTGCCACAGTGTCACAACGGTGCGATTTTGAATCCCGCTAAGGGTAAGCAAAAAATTTGACAGTTTTAAAAATCTTATTCTAACAACTTTACACTGCGATCTTTTATGTTGATTAATAAGAACGCTTGTTTACGGCGATTGGATGCTTTGAAGATTACAGATGACTGCGCATGAACTCTCACCTTGTACGTCTTAAATAAACATCTGTCATTTACGGAAAAAATGCATCGACGTCACACCATTTTTGACAACTATGGACATGTCCAGTACTGACATTCGGCGCCAAAAGTTATACTGTTCAACGTCTGCTTAAATCGAACAGAAAACTAATGTTTTTCCATGCGTCCATTTGTAATTTTCAGTCAGATGAAAACACATACATTTTGTAAAGGACAATTAAATAATATGTGAGCAAGGTTGGTATTAACTGAATTTTTTTGTTATTTTAAAATTGTGTGATAATTTGGTTTGAATAATATTGCGAAAAAAGGGATTTTAAAGATCTGACAAGGTGTCAATTTCATTGGATTGCATATACGTTTTGATCAGACAAGAAATCATGAATTGATTTCATTTGGACTACGTTCATATAGCCCGAAATTCAGACCTTTAAAAAAATTATTTCAGTTCGTTTCATTATTGCTTACTCGTCCGCAGCACCTGAGTGCACCCATGGTTTTATTAGGTTTGGGTTACTCTCTTTCTGTTTTGTTGTGTTTTGATTTTTGGGTTGCGTTTTTCTATATACGGATTTGTCACTGTTCCTTGACTTTTGGCTCTTGTTGCTCGGACGGGTTTTCTTTGCTATTTTTCTTACTACCACTAGGTCGATGTCAATGCTGGTGGAAAATTGGTCCCCGAGCATATCATCCGCCCAGTAGCTTTTAACATAATTACAAGAAAACGTCAGATATGCTGGCTCACACGTCTCCTAGGATAAAAGGATCCGGGACCGATGGCATCATGCACATGGTTTTTTTTTTGAATGCAGGTGTACAAACTAAATCGATTCGACCTATGTTTAATCGGTTGATAGTCGATACTAGTATAAAAATTCAGATCTAATTAACAATATTCGCCCATGTTCCGTCCAGTTGCATGATATCTTTAACATAAGGACGATGTACAACATAGCACCATCTCTAAATGTAAATCGAAGAATTGTCAAACTTGTAATATTTTACTAACACAAACTAAATTTACAAGTAATTTAACAAACAAAACATATCACACCAGAAGTTTTGATGATGTGAATTGTAAATCAGAAAATTTATGCTAGTTATGCTGACTTATTTATGTTGGAGAAACAAAAGGGCGACGAAATAAACGTATATGTGGACACCGTTCAGGAATTAATACCAACAAATTTCCTGTCGTATATCAACATTTCAAACAGCCAGACCACTCTATTCTGTCTATGAAGGTCCGCATCCTTGAAAAAACCTACCATCATTATAACAATCCTGAATTAAGTACACCTCTACGTAGACAAAAAGAAGAATACTGGATAAGAAAATTACGCAATGCAATACCATATTGGTGCAATGACAAAATCGATAGTATAGTTAACCTTTCCAGTCCTGGTTGCAGCAGCGTGGATGCGATGGGCCTTCTCAATCACAATTACAGACGACAACGCAGTCGTGGTCATCATCACTATACATTACATCTGTTACATGGTGTATCTATAAATAGCCTACTACCGTTTGTTCAAAAACCACTTGGAATTAGCACTAAATTGTACTCTGTTTCACTTAAAACACTACATTCTCTTTGCAAAGAATGTCTCCGGTCATCTGTAACAGACCCTTCATCCACTCTGAATAAATAAGTAGCTATTGTTTTAGACATTAGAAAAACATAGTTTGTTCAAACCGGTAAACACACACATAGATGAAGAAGAACTTCGTTCATTTCTTTCTTTACGTTTTGCTAACAAATGCATGGATGCTATCAATCTTGGTAATATCTTGCACCACAAGTCTGTTAGTTCCAAAAATTCCATCATACTTCAAAAACAAATCCGTTCCTGTTTTATCTTATACCTATACTACCACCATTGCACCCATAATCTTCAATTTCAAACGTGTATTGCGGGACTCCTCAATATGTGGTCCAAAGGACCAAAATACCGTGAACCTAAATCCATCAAAAATTATAACTGTTAATTTTTGATATATTCAATATAGGACTATGCCAGAAAATGGGCAAAGCAAGAAGACCTGGAGGCTGATACCTTGTCCGAGTGGGTAAATGCCTTTAGGTCATTGATTCAAATAAGAATAAGTCGTTTAAAAGGTCTTTAGAACTAAATCATAATCAATCTTCAGAAATTTTGATGCTCTTAAAACTTTGTCCGACATTCATGACAAATATGTTGTTGTGCCAGCAGATAGGGCACATCAATTTTATCTGCAAAAAACATTTTATAGTGTTTAATTAATGAGTTAGGCATGGACAGTTCACTTGGCAATCCTACTTACACTTTCAGTGCGCTTTCAAAAGAGGAGACAATTGAAAATCACAAATCGGTATTGGCATCCTTTGGTATCAAAATCTAAGTCGAAGATTGTGATATTCCTTTATTGTACTAGATACTAAAACTTCATAAAAATCCATAAAACAGCATTTCGTAACAGGATTGTCTAAGTGTACCACCAAAACACTATTCCAAATCCTGACCACTATTTTAACAACAGTAAAAACCGGATATTTAAAAATTCAAAAGACCTGATAGACATATTGAGGTCTAGATCTATATCCCATTGTAACAGCATTAAAACATTTAATTATTCGACACTCTATACGACCATTCCTCATGAAGCTTAAAACCAGGCTTACAGATCTGATAAAACGCTGCGTTTTTCAAGAAAAACGGAAAGAAACGATATAAATACATGGTAATTTGTCATGACAGAACTTATTTCGTCATCAATGACTCTAAATCTAACACTAAATATACTAAAGACCAAATCGGTCACATGTTAGATTTTCTGATTGCCAACAAATTCGTTATGTTTGGAGGACATGTTTGTCAACAGACTGTTGGAATTCCAATGAGTTCCTAGAAGGCCTGCTGCAGAAGAAAGAAAAGACACTGGCACAGACCTTACATTTAACCTAGCAAGCTTGAAATTCAAGACACCACCATTAAACTAAGGTCAGCCTCTTATTTAGACCTACTTTTAGAAATAGACTCATGAAAACTACAAACTATTATCTACGACAAACGGGATGACTTTAATTTTCCAACTGTCAACTTTCCGTTCATTAAAAGCACCATTCCAGCAGCTCCAGCGTATGGTGTGTACATTTCAACTTATACGTTATTCTAGATCCCAGATCTGGTGCACCCATGGTCTTTATTCGATTCGGGTTACTCATTTTTTGTTTTTGTTTTTTTTTTTTTTGATTTTTATGTTGCGTTTGTCTATATCCGGATTTGTAACTGTCCCTTGACTTTTGGCTCTTGTTGTTTTTCTTTGCTATTTTTCTTAGAAATTAAAAACTGAATAAAATTACAAAAATGAGTGCTAAATTACACGTATATCAATTGGCATTTGACTGATTATATTTAATTTGATTGTATTTAAATGCTGTGTGGATCTTTAGAATAATTTGCCCTTCTATTGGTTCTGTATTGTGCAGGTATTGTTTTGTTTTTTGTTGTTGTTGGTTTAGTATCTAGAGTAGGCGATTAATTCTTCATCATTGACCAATATACGGTTCATATCTAGAGAAGGCGCTCAATTCTTCATCATTGACCTGTAAGGTTTATATCTAGAATAGTCGCTTAATCTTCATAATTGACCAATACGGTTCATATTTAGAGTAGGCGATCAATTCTTTGGTAATGAATTAATAGATTATTTTAGATTTTTATTATTTTCGATACAAAGAGAATATTAAAAAAGAGAGTCGCTTATCATATATAACTATAAGGAAGTATTAATTTATACCTTAAAAGCAACACATTTATTTTTAAGTAGATTTATGATGTTGTCTGCAACTATAAATTTTCGTATTAAGCGCACAGCTGTCGTCTATTTTATTTCGTACATTTTATGGGAAAAATAAAGGATTAATAATAATACTGAACATATTTCTTTACTTAAAACGAAATTGAACTACGCTAGCCAAAATTTTTCTTCTTCTTACGTACGAATAATAAAATATTCCAAAGTGTTCGAGATTTACAGCAATTACACATTTCAAAAGAATAACACGACATCACCCGCACAAAACTAAAATTTGAAAATTTTTTTTTGTCATTGTAAGAAATTATGATTTGTTTGATTTTTATTTCGGCAATTTTTCAGCTTTTCCTGTTTTTAATGTGGTGGGGGTGAGCCGTTATTTCGTAAAATTGTCTAAATACATTGTCTGAAATGACCAATTTATGCGTTGGTGTCTTACCCTTAAACTACCTTACTAAAACCACTAACATATAGTCGGGTTTATCAATCGCTTATCTCTCGCTGCCTGTGCGCTGCCATTAATGAGTCACGTGGTGCGTCAGCCATAGTACTCATGAATAAATGCTTGTGCTATATTGATTATCAATAACAAACATAAGTAAAAGTATATCATATATTTATATATTTTTGTTTTTTAAATGTCTAATTTAGGAAATTATAAGGAAGTGATGGTGATGGTGTTTTTGTGCCGTTAATAGTTGTACAAATAATCGCCGTAAACTAAACGAATGGAAGCTATCGTTGTGTAATTTACATGGACAAAAACATGTAGTCAGAGAATCCTCTGCCATCCAACGCTTTTTAGACTTTTTTGGCAGCGTGGGACCAAAAAGCGCTGGACGGCGGAGGATTCGCAGACTAAAAAACATGACGACTGTGCTTGTTTGGTTCCATACAAATTGCATATAATGCCGGAAACGATGAAAACAGGCTTCATTGGACAAAGGCATTAAACATAAAAAATATATTTCCGAAAACAGTATTTGTGGGTTTCTTAGACGGCCCCCGACGCAAAATTCGAGAAAATGCCGCGCAAACGACGTAGATTAGATGAGGAAGCATGTTCTATAATTTCGAAATAAATGCATCTACTGGCCCAGAAAACGTAAGCGAGTCTACCCGAGTACAGTTGGTTAAAATCAACGAAAAAACTTGTTGTTTTTATTCGCAGACAAATCTCACACTTACGGCCAAAATATTAGCTTAGTTTAAAACAGAAACGGGAACATTGACTGCACTTGGCAGCATACAAACTGACAGTGACTCGCTCGTGTACACAGGGGTGACAAAGGATTTGTTTTTCACATTAACAGAGGCTATGGCATTCGTTTCAGATGGATGTATAGCTGCTTAAACATTTTTAGTTTTGATGCGACTAAGATCGAACTTGTTGTTTTATGATTTAGCCCGTAGGTATGGTATTTAGCCAGTAAAATCTTCAAATATTGGATACATCTATACTTGAACAGAAATTGAAGAACTTAGTTTTATGGTTACAATTCGATTTTGATGCCCTGAATCTTGTAGGTAGAATTATCCCAGAATTTCTGTTATCATAAATTGTGTTGAAACATTTATTCCATGACCTTCCAACTTAAAAAATAGAGGCGAAATGTTAAGAAACTACAAATCGCACATTACCGCAAAAATATCTTGTAGTAATAGTACCCATGGACAGATTTTCCATATATAGCATTTAAGGGACGGGGTAGTGACAAATTTATTGTTGAAAAGGGTGAGTTTTAGATTACCTACTAACTGGCGACAAGGTCGTGGCAGAAGGAGGTTTACAATTGACGATTTACTTTTCCCTCGCTAAGTTAAGCTAAATATTCCTTCATTTACTAAATGAAAACCACAACTTTCGAATGAAGATGTCATCGAATTGCCCATTTTATGTAAAAAGAGCTATAAGAACATCGAAAGTTTATAAAATATTAAGTATAACAGTGCTCGTTTCTTCTTAAAAACATTTCGACGACATTTCACTAATTTGTTTTTAAAAAGTCAATTTACGTGGTGACTTGAAAAGAGATCTAGATGTGGATGATTAAATATTGTTGAATGTCTAGGCTTTTTTTTATTATTACTGTATTTCATTTTAAATATTGCAACGTAATTGGTTGAAAACAACAATAATTGTAATATGGGTGTAACACAGTACTAGCATGACGGAAAATGTGGAATACAAGTTCATCTTGTATTACAAGTGCATAAAACAGAAGTTTAAAAATGGAGAAAACACATTAATAAAAAATAATTATTATCCTTTTAATTAGTATACAATGAAAGTCACCTGCTGTGGAGACTTTATGGTATTTTAGTTAATAGATACATTTGTAAACATGTATATCCACCTGAGAAATGTCATCTTTTATGAATGTAATGTCGGCAGCGATAACTAAGGGGAATAATTGAAAAAACCTGTCGCTAGTCTTCCGGGTGATCTGCCCGGTGTACACGTGTGTACTTATACTGCCCTGCAACGTGATTCAAGTTTACATAAAAATATATAATAAACTCTTACTAAACTTTACTCAGATTTTATTATTCCGAATGTTACAGTTTGTTTTCTGTCTTTTGAACGTAGCCAACGACTGCCTAAAAACCATCAATGAATCTCCTAAAGATGGTTTCATGCATTCCACCTAACTCCATAGCAACATATCCGGCCTGTTATACATATTTCGAATGTTAGAATTACGAAGTGGAAAATAAGGGCCGTTTTTAGTTATTCACTTTTAGTACCAGGAAAACTCTCAGAGTGCAGGATTGTTCTGGGTACTATGTTCTCCACCTTTCTGTTACAATGAGTTCCTGATTACACACAATCAGCCGCTAAAACGTTAAAACGTGGATAACTGAAATCTGCATCTTTAATCTTATATATATATATATATATATATATATATATCAGAAATACAGGGTAAATATCAAATATTTATATATACGTCTACAAATTAAGCCCAACACTGTTTGAATTAGATTTTTAACACTGTCAAATTTTTGCCTACCCTCACCGGGATTCGAACTCACACCGTTGTGACACTGTGGCACCAATTCGCCTGCACTATGTCCAGCGGTCTAGACCCCTCGGCCAAATCCGCTATATAAAAAATATAGCTTCATTAACCGGGGTGAATCGTAGACATAGACATAGTACATGTGTACTAGCGTGTGACGATGGAATTTTCGTAACCAATAGCGTGTGTACTAGCGTGTGACGATGGAATTTTCGTAACCAATACGTATTCGTATTGGTTACGAAAATTCCATCGTCACACGCTAGTACACATGTACTATGTCTATGTCTACGATTCACCCCGGTTAATGAAGCTATATTTTTTATATAGCGGATTTGGCCGAGGGGTCTAGACCGCTGGAGATAGTGCAGGCGAATTGGTGCCACAGTGTCACAACGGTGTGAGTTCGAATCCCGGTGAGGGTAGGCACAAATTTGACAGTGTTAAAAATCTAATTCAAACAGTGTTGGGCTTAATTTGTAGACGTATATATATATATATATATATATATTAACAGATACATGTATTTTGAAACTGTGCTTTAAGAACTTGGAGAGTTCGACAATAAGAAATAATTAATATTATTCAATACTACTGGTATTTTAATTTATCAGAGCTTTTGAGGTAAAAATCAAAGTCGGAATTAGCGAAACATGTATTTTTCACAGATTGCAGCCTTGTAATAATTAATTTGAGCACGCGGATACTTATTAGTCCTGTAGTACTGGTCACAAAGCGTCATGGAAATACCATAAAAATCACGCTACCTTAATTGGAAGAACTCTGCTAAAATTGATTTCTGCTTTTTCAGATTATTTAATACTCGTCAAACGCACTTTTTGGTGTCCTGTCGCATATATTTTTTTTGCTCAACAATACGACTGAAATACCAAATGTACAGTTTATACCACCCATAAGTTGATATTCCAAAGACGAATACTCAGAAATGTGTTATATTTATATTCTATTAGCTGTTCTTACATGAACAGATCGATCCTCTACACCTTTAGTTGCTAAAGTCGTAAATAATGTTGTGTTCTCGAAAATAAATTTTAAAGAATGCGAGGTTCCCAGCATTTCAATAATTTGATGTTTTGTTTTTTTTGCTATTCCACTGATTAAAATTGTGAAGTGCTTTTGATAAACATTTATTGATCAACTTCCGGCGTAAACAAGTACGACTACTTTAAGCTTACCAATATTTAAAAAAAAACCATGAGACTTCTATTAAAGTAACTTAAAATCAATGGCGATGCAATTACCATGATCAAGTATAATTAGTAATTTATAAAGAAACTCGATTAATTGAAGTTCTCGTGAGATTACGTTTCCAATATTTTGCATCCTACATACAAAACAGAAAAAAATTAGTATTTGTTTATTGGCGACAAATTTATCACCGAAACCAAAAACAAAATATATAGGCAATACATTAGTAATCTAATTAATGTCCATGATAACCTTTTAACAATGTGACATGTTATAGCTATTTCCTTAAAACAAACAAAATGAAATCGAACCTGAACTGTAATACCATGGATGCATAGTGGCCGCAGTCTTGTAATGTAAAAGGGGTCACGTTTTCAAGTTAACTTGAACGTTCATTCTGAATATTCCAACTGTTTTGAAAGGCACAATGATGAAGCTATTAAAGTATCCATAAAAATTAAATCGTCCTGCTTGAAAAAAAAATATGAAATTATTTATCCAGTTTTCCTCAACCACTTCTCCGCAGTCAAAATAACTTCACTTTGCATATATCTTGCTTTACTGTCACTCAAGAACGCTAGTGTAATATTCAATACAGTGTCAACAACCGTCCACATAGCTGTGGATACGATTATGTCCTTTGACTATATATGTTCGGCCAAATAAAAAAAAAGTCAAACGACAAAAAGAGCTACGTTTCCGCATCTTCTGAATAGCTTGCTTTTCAAGCTGATTCTTGTTCATCACCTGCTATTGCTTAACTTCAGAAGTGTCAAAACAATTAACATTTCTATTCCTGGGAAATGAGGTTTTTTTTCCCTAATCGTGTATTTAATTTTCTACATTCTTGGAGAACAAAATTTTACCAATATACTTGTTTGCTGTTTGCTTAACAATTTACGTTTCTATACAAATATTGCTTATATGTTCGACCATCTTGTATAGTAAGATTAACAACCACACGTCATTCATCATGTATAATCAGTTCAATATGGCCAATGACAAGGAGAGATCATTCATTTATTCTGATGGTACTATGTGAACAATCGTTTTTAATAAGTAAGTTGAAGTTTGAGATATGTAAAAAGACTTTCCTTTTTTTAATAAAAAATATAGGTCACAGAGTAACGTGGGTTTTGTATAACATTTGTGGCTAATAGCATATTACTGTGTTTTATTAACAATAAACCATGTTTAATTCATGTTTTTATTCTTGAGACTTACGTATTTTGCCTAGCTTTCAGACAATTTGCAGTTATTGTATCAAATTTTGAGAAATCGGTTCAGAATAATGTGAAAAGTTTACCTTAACATATATATTGATTTTTTTGTCTGAAAATATTTTTGCTGTTATGCAATATGCAATTAAAAAAATATTTTTTGAAAACACAGTGTCAAAAATAAATAAAACTTGCATGTTCCCAACATTTATCTCCTCCGATAGCCCAACTTTCATCCAAGTAGACTGCGTCAATAAAAAAGTGCATTGTATTGGCTATATGTACGGGTGAGATTTATAAGTGCCTCTGGTAGGAAAGGTTTGTCCTTTATTCCTGGTGAGCGAGGACAGGTTTATAAATGCATCTTATAGGAAAGTTTTAAATTTAAAATTAAATATTATAGAAATAGTGCTTAGCTTTTTCCGGCATGTTATGAACAACCAACAGGGGAGTTGGCTGAGTGGTAGGATAATGCCATTGTCTTTACAGAAGTCAATTTAAAAAAGTCATTAGATTTTAGTCTGTAACGCTAATTTTTCTATCTGATTTAAAAAAAAATTAAAATGTTATTATTAATGACCATTCCTATTGTCAATTTATGATTTCAATCATAATTTTATTGTTCCTTGACTTGTCATTTGAGTAAAAAACAGCTGTACAGTATATAGTTGGGCACAAAATATCAATCAGTTAATCAGTGAAATAATTGTTACTACCGACTAGGATTTAGTAGCAAGAAGTATGGGCTTACAGCAATGGAAAGAAGTATGGGCTTACAGCAATGACAAGGAGTATGGGCTTACAGCAATGGCAAGGAGTATGGGCTTACAGCAATGGCAAGGAGTATGGGCTTACAGCAATGGCAAGGAGTATGGGCTTACAGCAATGGCAAGGAGTATGGGCTTACAGCAATGGCAAGGAGTATGGGCTTACAGCAATGGCAAGGAGTATGGGCTTACAGCAATGGCAAGGAGTATGGGCTTACAGCAATGGCAAGGAGTATGGGCTTACAGCAATGGCAAGGAGTATGGGCTTACAGCAATGGCAAGGAGCACATAAATTATTTGACATACTGACATTTACATCAGATCAACCAGTTAATATATCCGTGGTTATTGTATCGTCATTTGGAAGTTATATTTGTAAGAATGCTAATAGTTTTTACACAGGCAATATAAAGATTTTTTTATATATGTAGCAAAAAGAGTTTTTATATAAAGAGAAACTACTTAATATAAAGAATGAAAAACGAATATTATTTAATCTGAATAAAATTAAGTCAGATTCTTCAAGATAAGGAAAAGAGAAGTTAACGATCGATAATCAACTAAAATGTGATTATAGTTGTATGTAGAAAACAAAATTATGAGATAATACTGGGGAAGTACCTACAATTATTGTGTTGTGAAGGTAATTGTGTTTAATGCCCAGAATATTGGTATGGTACATATGATCAATTTTTAAAAATCGGATCACTACTTCCTTCCCCGGCATATAGGTTACTAAGTGAAAAACAAATCGGATCTCTTCTCCCCCATAGAGGTTACTAAGTGATAAACAAATCATATCACTCCTCACCGTGTATATATAAGTAAAGATTCTTTCCCTAATTTCCAAATAAAACTATTGTATGTTGGCGTGCATAATGTATAAAACAAGAACAAACCGTAATGACAATGTTCCACAGAGAATTACACGGTATTGAATATATTTATAAGAAATAAAATAAGTGTTACAATTTGAATTACATTCTTTAATATACCAAAGATTAATTCTGTGTTTTCTTAACAAAAATTATAAATACCATTTCTTGGTAGCAACAGTTAATAAATAACAAAATTTGGAAAAGATTCAAAATCGAAGACATTTAGGCTATCTATAGTGCCGACGAAAAAATTAAAACGTTTGAACATAAACGTATAGCAGAAATTTAATGTGAAAGTAATCATTTCAGAACAAAGCTGGTTTTGATAAGTTGTTGATTCTTAAAAATCTAAATTCTCGTCTAAAGGAAATCATACATTAAGCCTTTGCTTCCACATATGCCCACAGATATGTAGTTTTAGATTACGACAATACGTTTTTTTCTACTAATAACTTAAAGGAAAATTATGCTACAGCGAAGAACAGGTTTGTAGTATGCTAGATTTTCTAATCTAAAATTTGGAGGATTTTTTTTTCAGTAGACAATCGCAATTCCAATGGGTACAAACAGAATTTCTTCGACAAGAAGATAGCAGAAACTAGGTCTTTCAATTTTACATATAGACTATTGATGATGTCCTTTCAATTAACAACCATATATTTGCTGAGTGGCTTCCGTTAATATGTTCGTGGAACTAGAAATTAAAGCAACCACAGAAACAGCTTCATCTACATAAGTTTGTAGGACTTACACTTAGAATATGACACCAACGGTCATCTGAGCATAAGAATTTAGACAATTGAGATGAATTTAATTTCAAAATTATAAATTTTCTTCACATATGCAGCAATATTCCAGCCTCTCATGCATACGGTGTCTATTTCTCAATTGATCAGATATGCAAGAGCTTGAAGTGAACACACTGATTTTAAAAAAAACGGCAACCATTTTTTGGGATAAGTTTATAAACCAAGGTTACAAGAAAAAAAAAACGACTTATCCGCGCCTTTACTCAGTTTTACTATATATACAACTTCCTTGTCGGAAAATATTCTATCTCGTTTGAAAATATGGTTGAAGATAGTTTTCCCAAATTTGAATTCAGTGTACAGTGAACGTCCTACGATGATTGTTTGATACACCTATTAGTGACCAGTGGTATATGATACCCATCTATTTTAATCAACTAAGCAACTCACATTCTACAGTAACGGAAGCAGGAGGTTTGGCATGCAATGAAGCCTCGTTTAACCCAACATTTCTTTTGAAATGCCTGTACCAAGTCAGGACCATTGCTGTAGTTGCCTTATGTTGGCTGTTGGTTCTGGAGTTTAGCGGTTTCTCCGACAGTTTCATTGGTGTTCGTTATTTTTTATTACCTTCATTGCCAATATAATAGGGTGTTAATGATTTTTTCAGATCTCGATGATGACATTGTGGACATGCCGGGTATGGGGACTATACGTAAGAAGAAGTAAGCTAATGAAACCTGCAACTATGGATGAGCAATTAACAAACAAGTGCGCTTCAAAACAGAAAATAAACATTTTAGTACATATCAAACGAGAAATGACAAACTTTAAAAATAGAAGGGATTATGTAATGGTTTGATTGAATAATATAAGAAACCTTAAACAGAGATTTTGATAGTTGTCATTCTTGAAATAAAGTAAGAGTATTGTAGAAGTCTTGTTTTCGTGGCAAAACAAAAAGACCAAGCCATTGTCTTTCACGCAAAAAATGGTCATATGCAACTTATAACGAACAAACATAGAAAAACTAGGCACCGTAATACATAGATCGTCAGGTCACTCCACCAGGCTTTTATAAAACTGTGGATTTAAGTAATAATTAATAAGAATGCTCACACTGTTTATTATTGCAGACTCAATTGTAGTTTCCAATAGCGTCGTCTGTAGATGACCTCATTCTCTCGATCAGGGAATTTAGTGTGACATTAAATGACTTAAGCGTCTCAATTCTCCTCTCTCCAGAATCAATAATGTTACTCACAATCCCAGGGTAAATCAGTTGCGGTGCAAGCGGGCATAAAACAAAACGTTCCATTTCAAAACCTTCAAACTGAAAAAAAAACGTTATAGCCTACCCTAAAAACATCAAAAGCGATTATATTTCTTGTCCTGCTGTTCCTACAATGGTATCCTTATCGCAGTATTATCTGTTTACTGAAAGGCTGATGTGTTGACTAGAAATCGGGCGTGGAAATATATAATGCAAATGCGTATTCAAATTATCTTTATTTTAACAACCAGAGAAAATCCAGTACCAGAGAATCCAGTGAATATATAATATGATGCCAACGATGTACAAAATACGATTATATTAAGTACGATTATACGAAGTACGATAATACGAAGTACGATTATACGATTTACTGAAAATAGAAAAGAAAATACAATGTACTTTGCTGCTAACCAAATTAACTGCTTTAAATCAAATAACATTTCAAATAATAAACACAAAAAATAAGGTAATAGGAAAACTATTGAAACAATACAAATGCAGAACCAAATCAAAAATGTTTAACAAATTTCACTAAAATTAATTTATCGATTCGCACGTATAACCTAATGGAAAATTGAGTCGTGAAAAATAAATAAACTGAAACGAGCACAATAACCGTCAAAAACTTACTAAAAAGTATTATAACATGTGTAATAAAGCTTCGGAAGGATATTTATACAAAAATATTGAAATACAATAGTAAAAAACTCACCAAATTTGAAGTATTTCCATAGTCTCGATCATCCAGACGCTTAATTACATTTGGAACGAAACCACAATTGTTGAAGACCTCTTTTTCCCTCTTTGTTTATATTAACATAAAGTCAATTAAAAAAAATTCCACCTTCGTTTCTGGAACGCCATTTGGGGGTCTGAAAGTTCCATACCTCTTCTAAACTATATCCAAAATTCAGAAAACTGTAATACCTCAAACTTTTTTTAAAGCTCTGGAAGCATCCCTATCTTCATCAATGAAGTCCGAGAGACCCCGAAAACAGGAAATTGGCAATTATTCCACTGGACTAAATTACTCCTAATCCATTATATTTCATCAAATGTTTAATTTTAAAATTTTTTTCAAAGATCCTTCTTTCCAATAAGCCCTAAAAGTAGAACCAAAACAAGAAAAAAGCCAAAGAAAAAAAATTACAAAGAAATACACTATTTTATGGGGAACTACATTCGTGGACAACGAGTTGCAAAGGTCATTAATTGTGTTGTCGTTCCATTTGTGCGTCTGGATTCATCTCTATATTGAACTCGTTATTATTACGCCCAAAACTGGGCGTAATTTTTGATTGGATGATATTTTTATTGTCTAAAAAATTACTTCCGTTCATATCAGAAGTGTATAAAAAATTGTAACAAAGTTTACATTTGAATATTTTTACAAAATATTACTTTATCAATTAATAAAACAAATATTATTGTTATGCACAATGAAGAGAGAATCTTACTGTGGCGTCATTTTATAAGTATAGACATGTTTGCATGGTTTTCCTGGCCTAAAAATAGGGTCCTAAAAATAGAATAATTGTTTTGTCTCCACCTATTGGTAGCGAAATTATAACAAGGTGATCCCAGACGCTATTATATATGTGTCTGGGTGATCGAGACTAGTATTTCCACTGACTCAACTCAGAATAAAAAAACAACGGAAGTGCTCAAAAGCGTGTTTTTGTCACTGTGTAAAATATGAGAATCATAAAATGATTTTCATGCGACAATAGTAATAGGCTTTACAGCTGATACAGTATTTTTTCTGACAGTCCACTCCAGGACGTTATTTTTATGTATTGATTGATCATAATAAAGGACCGGTAACATATATAGTAGTTATTAATTCGTACTCTCTTCATTGACTTCGCCGATCTAGTGTATCTAGTGAAGCACTATTTACTCACGCATGCGTATAGTGTTCGTGAGTTTTCTGTCGTGGCGTTACAAATTCATACTTTACAATTTTCTGATTCAACAAATACTAAGCATCTTGATTAGACAATGCTATATTGACATAGATATCTCCTACATAATATGTTGTAAATGTGATTGTTTTTAGCAATGATGCGTCTCAAATTGGTTTCCTGTTATAAGTCTACGGAGCAGTAGAAGATTACTGTGCAAACAGGTAAGGAATCAACA
Organism: Limnoperna fortunei; assembly: GCA_944474755.1. NCBI lineage: Eukaryota > Metazoa > Mollusca > Bivalvia > Mytilida > Modiolidae > Limnoperna > Limnoperna fortunei. The sequence continues at coordinate 109,866,611 of OX104111.1, forward strand.
CCCCGCATTTCCTGAATTGTCGTATTCTTTCCAGTGTGTATTTTAACTTTATGGATGGTTTCTATGAGCAGAGGTTTTAACACATTTACTTTTACCAATTTGGATCAGTAATCTATATACTGTATTTTTACATTATGAGTTGTATGTAGCATTAAAATCTATATATAATCTTACCCTGTAGGCCGCAAGTAACATTTTTCCTCCTGGTATGTAAATTTTGTCCCAGTTTTTTCCTATTATCTATTAACGAAAATAAAACAACAACGCCGTTATCACCAATTTGCCTTGATGTAAAAATATCACGAAATTACATATGTGGTTGACACAATCAGTTCCTATCATACGAACATTGGCAGTTATGTACATTGTTATGCCGCCCCATGTTGACTGTTGACTTGTTAGGTGTTGATAAATGGCAGTTATAATTAGTTAGCACACTATAATCCTTTTTTATGTCCTTCTTGACAATAAAGTTCACATATGCAATTTATAGGTTATTAACTGTAAACGTAGTATCTATATTTAAATCATTATTGTTTACATGCTTCTTGTATTTAAACTCCGATCTAAAAATATTGCAGTGATCCTCTGTAATTATCGCTATTTTCAGTACTTTCAAGTGGTACAATTTCCATACACCCGGGTTATAACATAGGTAACGGATTTATCCCCGGCTTACAAGTTTAAAAGGCTGAAAATAGGTTCTTTTGTCGTCAGAAATAAGCTAATTATTATTGTGCAACGTCATCACAGTTGCTGACAATTTTTTTTATACATTTTTCATGTAGAAAATGCCCATTTTACCAGGTCGAGGATGGTACCTTAGGTACCAACCTCAGACTTAACGGGTTTTATAAGTTTAATTTTCTGTTTTCCATTGTTTTTCTACTTTCGGTATTTTGGCGTCTCAAGTCACGTTATCATAACGTCCGGAGACAATGACATCAAGTTCCGATTTCATTCATATTTATGTGTGTTTGTGTGAACGTAGTGCATTTGCAGTGTTTGAAATGAAGTAAAATACAAATATAAAAGACAGAAATATTCCTTTGTGCAATAACATACACTGATTACCCGAGAACATACATTAGCAAAGCACAAACAATACACCCTGCGACGTTAGCAACGAAGCCGGGGCATGGGATTTGTACCGACGGGTAACTAACCAATCAAAAGTCCGCATTTGTTACAAGCCGGGGATAATATTCCATCTCACTCTACTAGCGTGAGATAGGCCCATCTCAGTTCGCTGTCAAGACGTCTTTTAGTAAACAACGTGACGTCACAATGTTACAAAACGGCGATAAACAGATTATTTACGTTTTATGAAACTCGATGCATTTTCTCGTCATCTCATCTTAGGGCTGTCGCCCTCCGATGAGATATGGACGAGAAAACGCATCTTGTTTCAAAAAACGTAAATAATCTGTAAATAACGTTTTGAGATTTTTTATTGATGTGTAAAACTCAAAATGTTGAAGTTTTATTTGTTAAAAGTGATACTATCAAGGGACGTCGTGGTCTACCACGACACCACTCGTGTAATTTTTAAAAATATTTATTGTCTCGTTACTACAATTTCAATTCATCAGTAAGACAAAGATCTATCTAAAACTAACATATTCATTGTATTATCTTTCTAATTAATCTCATACTATGGTAAAGTCCAGTAATAGAAAACACACTACCTTGTATCGTCGACATTGTTATTATCCGACGATCGATTTTTTTACAATTCCCGATAAAAATAAACGTCAGCGTATATATGACGTCACATTTTTACTTCATTCCGCTTCATGTTCTTCTTATGATAAAGAAGTTCTCTTATTATTTTGCTTACAGAGTAATATATGGTTCAGACTCAACTAAAGTAAGATGTCGCAATGGTTAGTTTTCCTTTAACTCAATTTAACTTCATGTTATACAAATACAAAATACACACAAATAATTGTATTGGCTCAAACTCATCTACAATAAATGGTTAGACAATAATTGAATACAATATGTGACATAAGCCAGCTAGCACTATTTGAGTGCTGCTTTTGTGTTTTTAACACTTGTTTTGGAATCATAGAAATAGTTAAAATACGAGTAAATAATAATAATAATACTTTTATTGATAGGTATTCCGCAAATGAACGTACAAGTCAGAATATTATAACAATTACAATGCGGCACGTAACAACATTTAATAGATGTATTTCTTGTTAACTTTACACCAACAAATCAAAAATACATATCTAATAAATGTGTGTAGCCTACAGATCTAGTATATATAGGAACTGACGTTAAATGTTCTTACGTACAGCACTGCTATTAATACATTTCTGCTCCTATGTACATGTTTTAATGATGTAAACAACCATTAAATCTTTCTGTATGTTGTGACTACTGGCGTAACATTCAATCTTTAAATTAAATTTCATTTCACCAATAACAAATGTGCAAGCAAAACCGAAAAAAACTTATTGATTTGAAGATCAATAACCAGTTTGACACTTAAATAAATACATTTTGTACTTTTAACATATTTTTTTAAAACCATAAAAGTAAATTAATTTTAATTAAACAGCAGTCCTCTGAGTTGCAGAACGCCTTTCTTCATAGAACGTTAAAAAGTAATGTTGGAAAAATGTCAGACTTTCTTTAGGTACAGTATCAGTAACTGACAGGCAAAGAAAAGTTGTCAGTTGTTTTCCTAAATCTTTAGACTCTGTCTCATGGTCCCTTTTTTGTTTGAGGATTGATGCCGTTTACTGTATTTCTGTAAAGATTGCATACTGACCTTTTAAAATCTAGAAACCGCGCATTACATTTAACCCGAGTCTATTATTAAGTTTTTCAGCCATTTTTAATCCTTAAATATACAATATTAGTACATTGTCAGAAAATATACGGTTTATTTGTACGAGCCTTAGAATCAAGTAGAAATTCGAGGCTCTGCCGAGCATTCCTTACCTGTACTTTAAATGGGCGGGCGTCCTGTGCTGTGCGGAGTGTATATAAAAGGTTAACTACGACTAATAACGAATCGATTTTCAGACACCTTTAAAGGCACCAGGAATTATAAAGAAAATTTTAAAGCGATTGATCTAGTCTGTGCAGAGACTGGTCCGTCAAGTATTACTGGACGATAGTAACAGAACAGATATTGACCTTGTAATATGGACATTTTTGACATTTTAATAAATTTTAGTTTGAACAGCGTGGTTTATTTCGGTGTAATCTAGTGTTTATTTTTTTAAGTATATTTGTTTACATATGGCGGTTGAGAAGGTAGATCATAACGTTTATTTATTTTTGTGAAACATGTTATTAATTGAGAAGTTTGTAAAGACATTGTCTTGTAGTGTTACATAAGTCTTTTGGGGATTTGCAACTAGAATTACAATAGTACATTTGACAAGGAAAACATGTGGGTAATAACAGATACTCCGGAAGAGACCACTAATTATGTTTAACCAGGAAACGGAATCCCTTTGGCTGTTTCTCAATCATATATTTCTGTTTCATCTGCAATTATATCCGCACATCGAACAAATATAAATATATTTAGTATTAAACCACTCTGGACAAAAAAAAAAATAATAGAGTCAAGGTAGCAGCTAAAATAAAAATTTAACCGACATCTTGCTGCATCTAGCTACAACATTAGGTCGATCGTTGGCTCCAGATTGGCGTGGAAACTTTATTATGGCAGGAAATAACAGGAAGACTTGTTGTTAAATTCTGTAATACAAATACATATCATTTTTGAAAATTTCATAAATATTGCCAGATTCTACTTTTCAGTTGAGGCCGTGGGTTTGAATGTATCGATTTATTTCATATTCTCAAAAGTATTAAAAATTTGTGCAGTGATAGGCAAAAGTCATCTGAGTAAGACATCAAACTGCGTCGACTGTTCATATATACCATATATTGTAAACCACGACTCGAGACACAAAACAGATCAAAGAAACACAAGAAACATTATCTACCATGAGGCAAGACTAGGCTTGAAGAAGATACAAAACAGATAAAAAACACAAGACAAATAATCTACCAAGATGCTAGACTAGGCTTGAAGAAGACACAAAACAGATCAAAGAAACACAAAACATATAATCTACTACGAGGCAAGACTAGGCTTGAAGAAGATACAAAACAGATAAAAAAACACAAGACAAATAATCTACCAAGATTCTAGACTAGGCTTGAAGAAGACACAAAACAGATCAAAGAAACACAAAACATATAATCTACTACGAGGCAAGACTAGGCTTGAAGAAGACACAAAACACTTACTTATCTTAGCGTCCTTGGGAAACCCCTCACATCAACTCAGGTGACACGGGATTGCGCGTATACCTGAATAGCAGGTATTTTAGTGACAAAGAACATTTGTATCATTTTCTAATACGTACGTCTTATTGGGAATTTTAATGACTTATGAAGATTTTGTTGAAATTGAAAAAAACACGCAGACAAGTAAAAGAATATTTTTCTGAATTTGCAAATGACTTGTTTGATATATTGAATAATTGAAAGATACCAATAATTAGAGCATGGATAAAGTTAAAAACTGATAGGGACATTTATTGCTCAAATTTTGTAAAAGACGCAGGGAGTAAAATCATAGGAACATTGGTACTTACACGTAGGAATGCCAGTCTCGTCAATTAGTGTATATTTTAAAATTAATTTCAGACCTTGATGTTAAGTTACGAGTACATTATTCTCGGACGTCCACGCACGATTTATCGTACTTATAGAAAGTTTTATCCATAATACTGATTCAAAACACAAAGCAACTACAGCTATGGTCCTGACTTGGTACAGGCATTTCAAAGAAATAGTGAGTTCAACAAATTTTTTTATGGTATGCCAAACCTCTCGCTTTTATTGCTAGAAATATATGTTGTAATACATCATTCTCATTCAATCGATGAGTTAGTTGAGGACTTGGGAAATATTTTCATTGAATCAGCGTCACAAAACGTTGAAAAATAAACCCAAAACAGTAGTTCCATGCACTAACGTAATAAGAAATAAATAAGAATTACAGAGTAATCCTAAAAATTCTTGGAGAATATTATGTAGAAATAGGCTAAAAAATCCGAAAAATTTTAATATTGAATCCCTCCATAAATTCTTCAAAAACACCGCTAATTGTTAACTAGCATAATAGCTTGTTCATAACTGTCGCTGTCGACAAAATTTGACAGATTTTAAAAGCAAATCAAGTAAGAAATTTAATTTAAATTAAATTGTTCAATATTCACACATACAAACAACTATGAAATATATTTCTTCTTCTGTAGAAGTAAACTCATGTAGTTAGCTCAATACTGCTAAAATTCTTTCGTTGTCTATCTGATTTGATTTATTATACGTCCAAACGTTAAATATGGAACCCACTGCTTATTTCACATCCGTCATAAGAATCGTGATTAGCATCCTTTGTTCGAGGTTTTTATCCATTAGAGGCTTTTTAGCGGATGTAATTTTGATGGACGATTTTTTTTTTGGTCATACAGAGAAGAAATATTTAATACTTTCTGCCTTAACCCATTATACTTGTTCCTTTTCTGGAAGGAAACAATGTCATAAAACACCAAAGTTATAAAATTTACAACGCTAAATGTGCGTTTCGTCCTAAGTAGGACTCATCTGTGGGGCTCAAACCCAAAAAATATAAAAAATTTAAATAATAAAGATGTCGTAGAGCTTTAATCATCAGAATTCCAACACGTTATTAAAAATTCGGCCAAGGCCATCTACACCTGTATACATTTCAGGGTCGGATCTTGAAATTGTATTTTTCTAACTTGTTTTTGGTCAAAATCGTGTATTAGTTATTTTTTTGCACATGTGTTCTACCAAAGTTATTAAGTCGTCTACAGGTACCCTTTGACACTCTTAGTAATAATATGTTGTTTTGTATCAAGTTTTCAAAGTCGTATCTCGTGTAACAATGTTATTTTATTTGAGAAATAAATTTATCTATAGTCGTCGAGACAGTCAAGGTTTGCATGCTTCTGAATCTCTTTTGACCTTAAGGCTTTAAAATTTGCAGATTTTCGTTTTATAAAAATTGTGGACACCACAAAACTAAACTTTGGAATACTGAAAATATTATAAATTAACTAAATACACCAGGGATAAAACTATCGTCTTCTGTTTCATTGAATAAATGTATCTTATTTAGTTTACCTTGAGGATAATCATGTTTTGCTTGTTATTACATTCGTATTCAAGGAAACATGATGTTGTCAAATTTATTTCCAAAGCTTCCTCTGTTGTTGATTATCTTGCTATTTAGAAAATATTTCAAATTTTAAGTTTTAGTATTCCCAAAGTGACATTAGTTTCGAAAAACATTTTCAAACTATGTTAACAAAGGTTCTTCTATAGTTTAATTACATGTATATGGCCTTCTAAATTTTTTCTTTTTAATCACTAAATGAATGATGTCTTGATAAAGCATCTTGCTTATTAGGTTATAACCTTTGATAAAATGGTATCTACATATATATTCATACAACTATATTCATTTCCCTTTCTTTCATATTAAAGCTTTCAAACAAATCAGTCATTCCTCTGTTAAAACAAAAAATTATAGCACAACATTATCCATGTTTATCTTGTTTCCAAGCATTATGTTAAGGTCATTGACGGTCAACAACTCTGTGAATTTTATTGACACTGAATATTGTAATGATAGCTAAACCTTAGACATAACCTTATCGTTTCTATGTAATTATGATTAGAAAATATGTAAGAAGAGCAGAAGAACGTTTGAAATTGGTGAAAATTACACGCAATTTTATTAATACTTTTTCTATAAATCGTCGAATAAACAGTACGAAAATACAAAAACAGCTGTATAAAAGAGTTAATTAGAAGATACCGATGCGTAGTCCAAAGAACAAATCCAAGTAGGAAATTACAAAGCTGTAAACACGAGGCGCACACTAAAAATACAACAGAAAGCAACTAAAACCCTCTGGCCAAAGGGTGATATCGGGTGTTCTGGAAGAGAATTAATATTGTGCTTCTCTAGTACCGTTGTATTACTTATTGTCAAAGTTGGTGTGAAAAATATTTCAATCCCTAGTTAGCACATTTAACTCGTCAGAAAAAAAAGACGTTTACGTTTGTTTATTAAAAAAAAATTACTCGCTGATATCAATAGTAAGATTTTGGCATATTGTTTCAAAAGCCACACCGATTTCACAAAAAATTACTTAACAATGCACATTCAACATGTTGTCCTTTTAGATGCAAAATTCAATGAATGCATATTTTAAAGCAGACAAAATTTTACAGTTACAATTTTTAAATATTTCCTCGGGTATTACAAAAGTGAAACAAAACTAGTCCAATCTTTTCGTTTTATTGGTGACAAATAATTACTTAATACCAGTATATTTATTGACTTTTACATCACATTTTACACAATATATCAGAGATAATAATTGTTTATCTTTTAGGTTGGATTTTTTCCTAAATATTCCCTGAACTGTAAAACGTTTCAAACTAAACCGATGACTTTTGTTTTTCTTTTCTTCAATAATCTTTTAATGATATGGACAGGTTGAAAGATTAATTTTACTGACAAACTACACGGGAAGGTTATAAGCTGATGATCAATACTCTAATAGTTTTGTTTTGCATGTTTTAACATTCCCTTGCACAGTATATGACTAAACGTTATCGCTTTCCCTTCTGAAGGACATGGATCCACATCTGGGTTTTACTGGATTTTAAATTTTATCTTTTCATTTTTTGTTTGTTCAGAGTATTGTGGTTTTGTGTCTTATCATGATTTATCATTTTATGCATCTATCTTGTATAAATAATACAAAAATTTAACATTATTCGTTAAGTCGTAATTCGACATATAATCCACTTTTTTTGTTAAGCAACGTTTAGAAAACTTTGACAGAAATATGTTAAGTGAAAGAAAATATAACTATGAATTCTAAGTAATTTTATTAATGTCTTTATTGTTTTTTTTTTTTGTTTCACAATGTTAAATTATGTATTTCCATCCAAACAATGCGCATTTAGTTTAACATGTGTGACTATTGGTTGTCCAGAGTTGATACACTTTTAAATGCTTCTGATACTTGAAGGATGATTGGTGATTAAAAATATGTATTAAATATAAAGTCCAATTAACTAGTGATTTAGACAAATAAGACTAAATATGCAACATGATATCTAACTGGAAGCAATTCCTGGCTAGATCTCTCGAAGAAAAGGATGACCGACAAGAGAATATACCGATGTCCTTGATTAAAGTCAAAAAGCCTACACAATGGTTAATACATATAAAATAAAAAATATTTATTTGACGACTCCTACACTGAATTAGTTGTATATAAAGTCGAGTTAATCTGCTTTACCAGTTGACATCACAATGACTAAGTATTATAGATCATCGGAATTAATCCATCGCAAAGACAGCAGAGCATTGCTTTATATAATAGGTAAGGATACTTTCGTTTTAACGAATTTTACTTTTTAAAAATTTTGCATTTTCATTCTAGCAGCTATGCAATATATGTAATATTTATTATGTTTATCAAATACATACAAACAATATATGCGACTGTTACTTAAAAAAACTGCCATCAAACATCTATGAATGTATATATGACATCTGTATTTCGTGTTAGATATCTTTACAGTCATGGTAAAAAAATTTGATTTTGCAATAATTATATCAATTTATTTGGTATAACGTTTTTTAACTGTAGATGCAGAAAGTTCTAAAACTTCTTATTTAGAAGGATTTAATCATTTTTGAGTCCCTGATAATTATTGTTTAGAAGAAACGCGTGTCTTGCTTAGTAAATTTTTAACCTTTAATATGTTTTATGACATTTTATTTGACATTTTTTTATAAAAAGGTTATTTAATTGCAAACACTGAGTAGATGCATCTGACGCTGGTGGACTCTGTCCTCGACAGTGAAATCCGGCCCAGTAATCACATCTGACGCTGGTGGACTCTTTGTCCTCGCCAGTGAAATCCGGCCCAGTAATCACACTTCGGACGCTGGTGGACTCTGTCCTCGACAGTGAAATCCGGCCCAGTAATCACACTTCTCTGACGCTGGTGGACTCTTTGTCCTCGACAGTGAAATCCGGCCCAGTAATCACACTTCGATGCTAACATTTATATCACTGGTTCTTTCAATGATTTCAGTGTCTACAATATTTCACTGCCCCAAAATTTTCAAAAATGATTTTAATCTAAGAATGTTCTATTTTAAAAGGTGTTGATTATCTCAGCCGTATTTGGTTTAACGTTTTGAAATTTTAATGATAAAAACGTACATCTGCATTATTGAGATATTTAAATATTTGGGGGTTTGTAGCATCTCTGATGAGTTTTGATTAGACGAATTCGCGACTTACTTGTATATTTTTTTAAGAAAAAACACAAAAAATCTAGTAACGATTATAAACAAAATAAGTCAAGGACAGACGAAACCATCGTTAAACATATCAAGACAAATCAAGTTTTTCTTGTCTAAAAATTGAAATAAAATTAAAACAATTACAAAAATATATGACGTTTTAATCCTTGTTATTGTTATTGACTATTTTTGTTTTAGGAATACTTTTGTTGTTAACATCTCAAAACAAAGCAGCACTTCAAGCTCGTGAAGTAGGAGAAATACTGGAAAGTCATAATATGTACCGAAGAATTTATGCTAATGGTGCCTACAGTGTTCATGTAGCAGATATGAGGAAACTGGTAAACTAAAATACACTGAAAAAACGCATCATTTTTAATTTATCAAATTCAGTTTATGCAAGTTGGGAAGTCGTCGTTTCATAAATATGGATTTTCTAATTTTGTTTGTATACCGCTGTTCATGCGTTAGCAATTTTATCAGAACATTTACTATCCGTTAGCCTTATGATCATATATATACTTTGATTTTTTTGGGGTGCTATATATTTCTGATCATTAACGGTCTTCGCTCTTGTATTTTTGTTATTTAGGTTTTAATTCAAAATGTTATTGAGGCTAAACAGACAAACAATCACTAATAATAATAATAAACTCTGTTACATTTCTAATATGTTCTTTTATTAATGAACAAAAATGTCATTAATTATACAGCAATGCATACTCACCTAAAACACATTTAGATGCTTACATTATAGATGATAATTGTCACGACAAAATGATAATTTTCAATATTTATTAAATAATTATGTATTGTTTATTTAATCATGATTCTCCAACAGTTTATTTATTACTTAATAAAGGACATTTGCCATCAATTACCTTAAGAATGGCTAAATACGTTTGTTTGACTTATTGTGTGCGATATATATTTCTCTTTGGCATTGTATTTCTGTTGACCAACTTTTAATTGCTAATGTTATTTTAGGATAAACGGACAAATATAATTTTCTTTAATAATAATAACATTTAATTTTATGAGTTTGAACAAGTACAAAGCACATGTAGACGAAAAGTTCAAAATACTTCAATGTTTACATGTGCAACAAATTACCCATTAAATAAAATTAAATGAATGTTAATTGCAGGATAAATTTACCAAATCTATATGATTTTAAGAATTTATATGTTATTTATTTTTATACTCTTAAATACATGTACAAGAGTTTTTTTTCAATTTGTTTTAAACTTCGTAATAAAATGTAATTATTTTAATTAATTAGAATAATTAATGATCATTTATATCTAAATATTTTTAGCATTATAAACATACAAAATCATGTTGGACGATCAGAATTATGAAATTTTAAAATGTTGGACAGTGTGTAATAAACCGTGGATATGAACTAGCATCTATAATAGCATTTCAATTATATGTTTAGAGTGTGGCACATATTAGAGTACTGACTATCAGTTCTACAATATTTTTGCATCTCTTTTTGATATTTTATGGTATATTGCAATATTTTAAATACAATATTTAATTTCGTATTTTAATTTTTTTGTATAAAAACATTTCAGAAGTGGAGTTACGAGTTGCAGGAGCAGTCTTTTCGACAGTTGAAATGTGAAGACATTGATACATTATTAACAGTTAAGGATATCAAAATGAACATTGGATTTTCCTTGAATCGTAATTACACAGATATTATTCGATCATGGTTTAATGAAATCCTATATTTCTTACCGAAATATAAAAGTTGTCCAGATCTAAATAACTGTAAACGTTTTATGACGGTACGTAATAGCACATAGTCTTTAATTAAGATTTAATTATTGTCTTTAATTTAGATTTAATAGATAATATATTATAATTTTTTACACGAGAATTTAGACAACAAATCATCATTTTTATAGACACGTAAAATTGCCAAAAGAATTCTAAGTAAACTGTAATTTTCACTGACTAAATATTCCTTTAATCTCAATCATTTAGTCACTTTAATTGCATTTTTATCGTCTTAATTTAATCTTTATATTGAAATGTTTATTATGGTCGTCACCATGACTTAATTGATCGTTATGGGAATCAGTGTCTCAAATACGATCTGACATTTTCGCTAAGTGATAGGTAGTGTTTCCTATTCCTGGATTTGACTTTTCCCTGGAAATGACAGTGAGTAACTCGACGGGTGTCTAATTAGAGGCAGGCACTGCTTAATCGTCCGGAGCACTTGAGTGCACCCATGGTTTTTTTGGGTTCGAGTTACTCTCTTTCTGTGTTTTATATTTTGGATTTTGTGTTGTGTTTGTCTATATCCGATTTGTAACTGTCCCTTGGCTGTTTGCCAATGTTGTTCTTCGGTTTTCTTTGCTATTATCTTATTGTTTTAACTCGAGCTGGGATTGGCAAAAGAATACCTCCGCTCCAAAAACCTATAAAGCAACTGTTTAATGTTTTGATTTGAAATTTTGTTTTTACTTATTCATTAATCAAACAATGTTTAATGTATGAAAAATCGAGAGCAAAGCAATTAGACGCAATTGTATGTGTTCACGTGTTTTCGTGGTTTTACTGGTCTAAAAAGTTCCTTAAATAAATAGTAGTGTTGTTGCCACGAAATGACAACTTGATCCCAGACGCTACTATGTATGCTTCAGTGTTATATCAGTCTAGCAAACATCGCAGGCACGTGATAAATGATCAATAGTAGATTACCTTAAACACTGGGCCATCAAGGCCATCGTGGCACATTAATAGGTAAATAAGTAGACATATATTATCTTGATAACAAATTATAATATTACAGCTATTGAAATCTCAACACAGAAGAGTAGGATGTGCTGCCACCAAATGTTTAGTTAATGCTATAGAAAAGCACGTTATGGTGTGTCTTTATGACGGAGGGTAAGTTTTATAATGTAAATCGGTAATCGTATCTTAACAATTGTAAACCAGGCTATTTAATACTTAGCTAAATGACCTAATTTTGACAGATAATCTTTTTATCGTAACTAAAAGTACTTAATATTAATTCACAAGAAATTGTATTAACCATTGTGACAGCATTGTAATGTTTCCAAAAAACCACAAAAGTGATATATTAAATTGTACATCATTTGTTACGACTATACTATCAGACTGTTTCAGTTACTTTTCGGTAGTGTGCAACATTCAGCTAGAGATGTTCGAAAGATTATAAACTCTATCAACTAAAACGTACACTTCACTGTTTAAGAACATTTGAATGGTTGCAAAAGACGGTTGTTTCCGTCATATACAAATCAAATGTTTTGATATGAACATTTGGGTAAAATCTAAAAACAATATCAGTATTAAAGTCGATATCGTATATTTACGTTGGTGCATTAAAATGCGTTGACAGGCCGTATTCAAACAAATGTACCTGTCGCCGACTTGCACTCTAGAGAAAAATTGTATACTCTCCTTTATATACACTTCGGTTTTGAAATCTGCTTCATACAGTTACCGTCACCTGGAAACTGATAATGAATGTCGATATACAGCTACATTTTTCAACCAATAAAATTTCTGCAACTTTCAAGATTTGATTTTTAAATTCATTTGCAGCAACATCCGTACATATATATTCATATTTTGTTTGCAATAATTTTTAAAATAAAAACTTTGAACCTTTAAGTTAAGCTTTCTCAATGTAAGCACGGCAACTGCTGTGTTTTAACTAAACGCATGTCTAATCTACATCAGGTTTATTTCCTATGTAAAACATGCTTTGCACATTAGTTGAGTAGGTTGTATTCTAATCCACAGCAGGAAACATTTATCATGCAAAGTTTTTTTAATAAATGCGTTTCTGTGGAATTGTGATATATACAACTTATAATAAATCACAGATGTAACAGCTTTCGTGTTTCTTTTTTAAAAGTAATTTGAATTCTGAATTAATAACAAATTTTATTTTTTCAGCAAAGACTTCACAAACTTGTATAAAACTGGCAAACCGTGTACCAAATGTACTAATGAAGAATCATTTTGTGAACGTGGACTTTGTGGCAAGTACATGCATCGAAATAATTAACGTAATATTGTGATAAATATACAATCTTAAAAGTAAGACGATGACATTTAACAGTGTTCTAACAATTTATATAATACATAGATAATATTAATATGGTCTAATAGCTGTTATAATAATACCTTACGATGCTTTAGAGAAACTGATATAAATATTATTTAGTCACGTTTTGGTAAATTTAGCACAATGGATAAAATGCAAAGAATACAAAAAAATAGAAAAGAAAACCGACCGAAAAACAAGAGCCAAAAGCCAAGGGACAGTTACAAGTCCGGATATAGACAAACACAACACAAAAACCAAAAACATAAAACACAGAAAGAGAGTAACTCGAACCTAATAAAAACCATGGGTGCACTCAGGTGCTCCGGCCGAGTTTAAGGGGGTAATTCCTAGTGACAAATTTTGAGCTATGTTATTACTTATTAACACTATGCACGTGCATGTTTTGATTGTGTATTGAAGCTTGAAAGATTCTAAAGATGACCTTACTTTGAACTGTCTAAAATTTACTGCATTATATTCAACTTTTATCTTTTGTTCTAGTCCCTTGCAGCAGGCCGCTTTCTGAGTGTGGTAAGTAACATTTATTTATAAATGATCTACTTCATCCAATGTTTGAATAATTGTTTGTCGTTTTACAAAGGAAAGAAACCACAGCACTTATCATTTTAAATAAACTTTCTGGCTTACTTATTCCTAAGCATGGAAATGTCAATCACTAGTTTTAACAAAGGTTACATATACAGTATCATTATGAAGCATCTGTTTATCTTTTCAAAGATTGTCGGAAAAACTGCTTTAAAAGTGGAGTGGGAATTGGACGACTGAACTCAACGACATGTAGTTGTGAATGTAGCTTTGGAATGGGACCAAACTGTGATGGTAATCTATATCTGCATTGTAAAGATAAGAAATGATGCAAACAAATCCAGAACAATTACAAGTGACAGCAAAATACAACTGTTCTTCAAAACCCCCAAAACCTGTTCTATTCAAGCATAACATATCAAAAATAATATGATATTTGTTTGTTAAATTCTGAAGGCTATGACTATTTTTTTAAAATAAGAATATTGGTGAAAATAGTGTGTAGAAAAGACTTACTATTGGTACAAATACAATTTTTTTTCAACTTTATACAAAACCATACTATAAGATTGTAATGTAAATATATTTTACTTTATATTTTTATCTTTCCTATAGTGTTTTGATTGCTTTTAAATATTACCATTCCCTTAATCATGATTTCAGAGAAATGTGAAAATCCAGAAATCTATATCGATTATGATATATGTGATTCAGTAACGAAAGAAAACTGTTTGTCAGCCGATCAGGACGAAAGAGACATGTTGGCAGAATTTTGTCCAGAGCAATGCCTTTGCAGTATGTATTGTTATTGTCTCCATTGTTTATTTATCAAAAGCTCTATCAATTTCACGTTTGAAAGCATTATCCCAGAAAATGATTTAAAAATACAGAATCGTTAAAATAACGTCAGTAATCATGAATTATAAACTGAAACAGATTGGGCGATAGAAAGTCTAAAACCTTGCATTATTATTTAGTTGCGTACACGTCATTCTAATCACATTCTCTAAAATTTAACTTATTTTCAGTTGGCCAATTAAAATTTATCCTTGATGTTCTGTTTAACGATTGGTGTGTTCGGTATTTCATTGTGTACACATTTATTGAGAGAGAAATTAAATCTGCAAATAACCATTTATGGAACTGTTGACTGTTTTGTTCTGGCTATGATACTTGTCAATATTTTCATATGATCTATGATATCAATGATCAGTTGGTATTGAAGTGATCAGTTGATTTTGAAATAATTAATTCGTATTGAAATGATTAGTTAGTTTTTAATCAGTTGGTTTTAAAATTAGTTGATATTTAAATGATAAGTTGGTATTGGAAGTTTTATACGTGACCTAGATGTCGGATAAAAATATCCTTTATAATTCTTAGAAAGACGATTATACTAGATTTGTTGTTACCGATCGCCCTAATATTTTACACAAATGAAGCTACTCTTAAGCGAAATGTAATTACAGATCAGACCCCAAGACCTTTAATTAACTTAGTGTAGAATGTCGTATCGTCAATTTTCATTTAACACTTAAATGTCAGTCAATCATCCTGTCGATGTTCAACAATTTTATAAAAAAGAACGATGAATTATCAATTGTAATTTTAAAACTACAAATTAGATCAAAGAGCTAAATTTGGTAACAACTGTTATATTTATTAAAAAAATACCGTGGTGGTTTGTGCTTGAATAGAGTAATTTTGCAATTACAATTTAATGACTATAAGATTTAAAATAATGTTAGAAAACATATCATTTTTCATGAATTCTGAGATTATAACAACACACTAAATGTTTCCATGACATTTTTAATGTAAAAACATTTAGTATAATAATGATGATACAATAACATCAAATAAGATTGAAGATCCTTCTATCTTGTAAATTCATAGCTGGTCAATTATTGTATATGATAGTACTTTGAAAAATATCTTCGTAACGTTTTGTATTTTAAATCTTTCAGACTACTAAATTTAAGATTTGATGTATATTTCTTATTTTTTCACTCGAAATTATCCATGGAAAGTAAATGGCTAATATAAACTAATAAAAGGCATTGGAATTCATTAAAAATTTATTCTAAATCTTATGAACAAGGTGATCTGACCTTCTTTATATTTTATAAATGAAGGAAACAACAAAAAGGGCCGATCACTAAGAAACTGTCAAAAAGTCTTAAAAAAACTAGCTAACTCTCGAGAACCAAAAACCAAAAACACAGCAACTACAGCAATTGTCCCGACTTTGTACATTAATTCCAAAAAAATGGTGGGCTATACCTAGGATATTGTTACCTTTTCGGCAACAATGTCTTCTATGTATATTTTCTTCATGTTATCTAACCTGCGATGTACATTTTACCGCTTTTTAGCGATACATTCTTTCATATCATGCAATTGAAATATCTAATTTGCTATTATTTTCCAGATAAGTTACCGTCACCTGAAGATGGTTAGCTGTTTATTAGAATTCAATAGTCTCTTGTACATACTGCAACATGGGGTATCGAACTAGTTCATCATTGTGCAAAAAAAAAACGTTTATTTTGACAATATGTTATTAAATAATTTTGATATTACTTTAGAGTGTTATATGCATTTGTATAAATTAATAATGGTATACAAGAATATAGTTGTGCTTATGTTAAATAGAGTTTTTTTTCATAAAATTTGAATGGAATTTAAAGCTACTTGTGTATGTTGTGCTCTCAAATTGAACATTGTTATATTAATAAAAAACCTTTTATCTTAACTGTCATATTTATGTTTACTCTATTTCTTTTAATATTGCCGTCTGTTCATTGCAAAAATTTATACTCACAACTCCTTCTTTTTAATGCGTGGCTGCTCATTTTAATATAGAGATTTGCATTTGGTTAAACCGTTTTGATTTATTGATTGGATGTCTTCTTACGTCTAGCTAGCAGTGTTTCACGGTCTTTGAGTCTTGACTTGGCGAATGAACTAGGTATGTTATTGTTCATACTATTGATTATTTCATATTTCATTATGTCCTATACGTCATATAGGTTTTATTATTTTATCAGTCTTGTATGAGCTGGTGCTTATTTGCTTTGTGTATTTGCATATTTTACGTTTTTCTTGTCCATTATAAGATGTCAATTTCTGTGACAATTGCCTCATAATCGAGCATTTTGTTCCCGAAAAATGTTTATCTTTAGATTTTTTCATGTCATGTTTTTTGGGAACGGCGTAGTCAGTCGGAAAAACTTCGCTTGAATGTAAGTGGTTTTGCTCTGGCGGTTGACAAGGCTTGACGCAATGCAGCCAAGAGTCGGTACCACAGATGATGTCTGTTGTGATGTATTATACTAGTACATATATTTTATCTTAAGTTAACCATAAGGATGCGTAGGTTTTGTATACGTGGAAGTGAGTACAGAGTAGACTTGCTTTTGGTATTTGGTGAAGGTGATATGGAGGTATGACTCCTGTCAGGTAGTTTCAGCTGCTAGCGATCAGACTGATCGAACTGAGTCCATGGATTCTAGTGTACAGTCATCTAGCCATGTGTAGTAGTTCTCATTTTGAAATTAATAGTTGTCAATGTAAATGAGTTACAATTAATACTGTCACATTTGCTGCATAGCCAAATTACATTTGAACGATTTAATATCTCTGTTTTTGAACACATGTCAATGCATTCTTCGTGGTACCAGATTCTGTATTGGCCACAATGCCATGTTCCCTTATATCGGCAGATTCTACAGGGGAACTTTTTTTATCGCAGGGCCCTGGGATGGGTTCGATGTCTCGCACTCCTAGAGCGTATGTTTGCACACTAGAGTTGTACGTTTGGTTCGCGATAGTCTCTTGACTAGGGTGAAGTATCAGCAGCTTTTATATATGTTGAAGTGGATCTGTGTTATAGTGCTGGTAGGCTGAAATCATTGGGGTATGAGGACGGTTAACACAATAGTATTAATAAAAGCGCAAAGAGGATAATATTGGTAGATGTTGTTGTTGATTGATTTGCTGCACGAAAGTTTTCTGCTCTTGGTTGCTTGGGCTGTTTACTGTTTTCCGTGCTGACAGGAACGCAGCAAAATTCCAAGTTCCAAAAATCAATTTGAGCCTTGTCTATTTGTTTCAACTACGTCTTGGTTTATAAGTTGTCAGGATGTGTCCCGTCAGCGTACAGTTTGAATTTGTTTGTTTGTTTGAATGTTGTTTTAACGCATCTTTCAGTAATTTTTTAGCTATATCTTGGCGTCCAGTTTTTGTGGTTGGTAGGAAACCGGAGTACCCGGAGAAAACCCCCGACTTGTGGTAGGAAAACTGGCAATTCTTGTCAATTAAGATTAAAGAGTCTGAATTAGTACTGTTTGTCAACTGCCTCGGTTCTTTCGTCCCCAGTCATGTTCTTTGAATTCTTCCGGAGATTGATTTATGTTTCTTAAGCGTGTTCCAGTTATAGTAGACTGGGGTTTCCAGTATGGTTATTTTGTCGTTATATAGATATGCGATGTTTACTCTCTGTGTTTTATGTTTTTGGTTTTTTGTTGTGTTTGACTATATCCGGATTTGTAACTGTCCCTTGGCTTTTGGTTCTTGTTGTTCGGTAAGTTTTCTTTGCTATTTTCTTACTAGTTTCCGTTAATCTTCTACGATGTGGCCTATTGTTTTGTCATCATATAAATATTAGGTATATGTATTGGTTGTTATAGGTTGTGAAGTACATGTACCCAAAAGATTTGCGGTTTGTACATCTTTTTAGATTTCAGATTTTAGCCACCTGTATCCTTGTTCTTACTTGATTATTACTACTTCCGGATATGACAAATTACCGTCTTTTAACCTGAGTATACGGGTGCTAGGCATAGAGATCGAGTTGCTAAGCCTGAAAGAGGACTGGACTCGAAATTTTAGAGTGGTTCCTGTACGGTTTGGGGATATATATATTGTCCCCTATTTTATTTATTTAAGCATGGTTATGTCTATGCTTGACTTATTGTCTATTGAATATTCATCGGTATCTGTGAGTCTGTTTCCTACAAAATCCCCTGACAAGATCATCAACAGGACGTTTAATAATGCTTTTACAATCTTTATAACAACAGTCTTTGTTATTAAGCTTCCGAATGACTTTTGAGAACTATTTATAATTCTAGAAATATACATCTCTCATGGTTTTTTTAATTAAACATCGATAAGGCATTTCAATGAATATTTAAAACCAAAAAGGTACTAAAGTAAAGTATTATAAAATTAACGCATTTACGGAACGTTTAAAATATGCACTCAAATTTCTACTAATATGACTTCATGCATTCTTCCATTTGGAACTAACATAATGATGGTGGTTGTAAAAAAGCGGGTGGTATTAATTAGTTAGCATATGTTAAAAAGTGTCACAAAGTAATGATGACGACTATTATTTGTAAGTTTAATCTTTAATATTAATAAGAGTTACACATATTGGTAATATTTAACTATTTGTTGTGGAAAATTACACGTGGTTGTTAGAAACTAATATGTAGTTATATAGAAAATTAATTATAGTATCATAGCTGGCGTCACTAGAGGTTTTAACATTCTGTTTCTATACGTTACAGACTTTATTTTTGATCTATATTAAACTGTCCCTTTACGCGATATTTTTAATGATCACTTGTCATAAATATTTACCTGCGTACCATAACAAAACAGGAAAACGCTGGTTTTTGCATAAGACTAATGAATATGAATAAAATATGATAATAATTACAAACGAAAAAGTCATTTAGGACGACACCGCCCCTTTTTGGCATTTGTCCTCAAATAGGATACAATTAATAATGAATACAGACAAATAGTTTAGGTATGCAAGAAAGCAGTAAAAGTTAATGTTTCCTGTACAAAACAAACATTTAACCCGTGAGAAAAATTTAATATGATACATGATGTTTTAATTTTTTGAACAATTGCAACGTATATCTGGAGATCTTGTCCAATGCACACTAGTTAAATAACATTACCTTTCTTGTCAGATAAAGTTTGAAGGCTGCATGTATACTGGCTATCATGTTTAATAAAGGGAATCACAAAATGTAATAAACATGGGTCGGGTTCAAGTATAATATCTATAAACATGGGTCGGGGTCAAGTATAATATCTATAAACATGGGTCGGGGTCAAGTATAATATCTATAAACATGGGTCGGGGTCAAGTATAATATCTATAAACATGGGTCGGGGTCAAGTATAATATCTATAAACATGGGTCGCGGTCAAGTATAATATCTATAAACATGGGTCGGGGTCAAGTATAATATCTATAAACATGGGTCGGGTTCAAGTATAATATCTATAAACATGGGTCGGGGTCAAGTATAATATCTATAAACATGGGTCGGGGTCAAGTATAATATCTATAAACATGGGTCGGGGTCAAGTATAATATCTATAAACATGGGTCGGGGTCAAGTATAATATCTATAAACATGGGTCGGGGTCAAGTATAATATCTATAAACATGGGTCGGGGTCAAGTATAATATCTATAAACATGGGTCGGGGTCAAGTATAATATCTATAAACATGGGTCGGGGTCAAGTATAATATCTATAAACATGGGTCGGGGTCAAGTATAAAATCTATAAACATGGGTCGGGGTCAAGTATAATATCTATAAACATGGGTCGGGGTCAAGTATAATATCTATAAACATGGGTCGGGGTCAAGTATAATATCTATAAACATGGGTCGGGGTCAAGTATAATATCTATAAACATGGGTCGGGGTCAAGTATAATATCAATAAACATGGGTCGGGGTCAAGTATAATATCTATAAACATGGGTCGGGGTCAAGTATAATATCTATAAACATGGGTCGGGGTATAATATCTATAACTAGTCAAGATTGTTGGTACCTAGTTTAGATAAATACCGGATTTTTATTCATTGTAATTTTTATCATTAGAAGCTGTATTTGTATAATGATTTTTCCTCACTGTGGGTATCATTTATACAGTTATAAAAAACACTAATTTTTAACTACGTACTACCAAGTTGTCAATCTCAGGTCTCTTAGATATATGTACAGATAAACGTGCATGAAGAGTGATGAGATATAGTACTTTGTTTTATAAAGACCTGTACTATTTTGAGCGTGAGTTTGATTTACACATACGATTATCTTGCATAGCCTTTTTACATGTCTCGCCGGTCATGCGATTATAAAATCAAGAAAATCCTGTCTTGTCTCCAGTGCTTACCATTTTGGCCAGTGTGTAGTCACAGTAAGCGCTTCTTCATTTTTAAGCTTTATTGTATATCGACGGATGTTGAGTTTTTTGCAGGTTGGAAAAATTTTCACGAAATTCACCATTAAAAGTCATGTGAGATTTCTTTGTAACATTTAAAACTGAACCACGCTTTGTCCAAAACCAACTTCTTGATTATCAATCACATCCCAATAATCTAGTTTCTAGACATAGCATTACCAGTCAAAATACCAATTTTCCAATTTTAGTTCATGAAACATATCATTGTTTACAAACGTCACAAGCAGAAGACAAATGTAGTAATGATGACGTGTGGCAGAGGTTATATCTGGGAGCCAGTTATGTTCTCTGCCGGAGAGTGAAAAATGACATGTTCGAAATGACGCGATTGTCACTGAGTGAACATTAATCAATGGATGTATAAAGCCGTTCATCTTATAAGTGATAAATGCATATGATTGTACTAACGAGTTTTTTTTTAGAAATCGCGATTTTCTCGCACAAAAGGTTTTACTTTGTTAACAATATTGTAAAGACATGTTGGTGTATATTTTTGTCCGTCTTGAACTTGAACCTTTGTTTTTTTCTGTACATAGTACTAATATTTATTATTGTAACACTTTTTTAGAGGACACGATTATGTCCTGAGATTATATTCCAATTTCCTATGTTATAGACGATCACGTACGTTATGTGAAACCGATGTCTTGAGCAATGATTGAACAAAGCATAGTATCTTATATGTTTCTTCGGGTGCATCATTAATTTCCTCTAATGGGTTCTTTGGTATCAACGTTATTGATTGGTTAATTAATATCAAAGGTTAATTGACTGACTGAATAGGTTATAAGAGGACATCTACAAATTCAAACAGCGAGAATTGATTAAATCATTAATGTTCTCCATCTAGCTTCAAATGTCGCCGCTATCTTTACGAGGAACACAATCAACAAACAATCAACCGACTACTTACATTGTGAAGAGTAAAATTAATTTTAAGAATTCCAAATTTTGACTGATAAATACAGAGCAAGCAACAAACGTTTTTAAAGGTTTACCCTGTGTAAGTCAAACTTAGATAAGAATTTGAATATAACACGTAGTTTGTGTATAAGTGTAATAAATGTTTAATAAGAGATGTAAAAGGTTGCATATCTCGCTTAGGTATGCGCTTGCCGTATATTTCATTCAGGTTTACAAACAAATTAATAAGTAGTATCATTTAAAGCGAAGTCATTGATAAAGCTAACTGGGCAAGATAAGTGTAATAGTGTTGGTCGACCCCTTGGAACCATTCCGAACGAGGATGCATGTGAGATCTTAGAACACTTTTCACAGAACATCGTATTAAACAAGCGTTCGTTGAGTCTGTATTGCGGGTTTCTCCAAAAAAGGTACTGAAAATAAAACAAAAGTAATAAACCCCAAACGTCAATGAAGCTAGGTTAGATTGGAAAATGTTTATGGTGTTTTTCGAGACAACTGACAACTATACGTCTCATTTGTGTTAGTTAACCTTTTTCTAAAAATAGAAGTCAACTGCGAAATTTTCACATTTTGCCAGCATTAAGTTATCAATCTTACGGGCAATGGTTTGTTTTTGTTACTTATTCTCATTGATTCATTGAACATACAAAATGAAAATTAAATCATCAGACAACTGATAATGCTGACACCTGATACGAAATTCTTATCAGTCAAATCTGCCATTTTATTTGATATTCATTTGGTTAATAGCATAAAGAAAATTTTTGAAGGTGTAACTTAATTGATAAATTAAGTAACTGAACACATTTCGATTTGTTCTCGATGGAGTTACCCAAAAGCTTTTGCACTTTTTCAACTACTATAGAACCATTTTGTTTGTCTCCTAGCTCTGGAATTGAATTTTTAAACTGAGGAATAATGATTTTAACAGGAGACATAATTTTATTGGAATATCCAACTTTGAAAGTTCATGTATAACTTAGACCCTTTAGGTATGACCGTAAAGTATCTCATTTGTTGACTCTTCCTATGTAAAAGTACATTCATGACTTCTGGTCATGAAACAAATAAAACTAAAAGCTAAAAATACTTTGAATTGTCTATCCTATATTTTAATCATTATAACTGTCTGTTTTTGTATTAAATTATAATCTTCATATTACCTACGCCGATATCGGTTGTTTAGCAAAACAATACAAATAGCATAAAAACAACGTATATTAGATTAATATTACAGACCATGTATTTTCCAAGTCACGTTTTTGTTTTATTTCAGTTTTTGATTAATTTATATATTCTCTCCATAATCTTCATTAAATATTTTAATTTTCTTGTTTCAGAGAGGATGTATTAACTCTCAGAATAAATGTATATTAATTATAACAAGGAATTGTAAAGTTTGTGCGGAATGTTTGAACTAGTTAGCATTTCTGATGTTTTTAGTAAAGGTATGGATATACATCCTACTTAGTTCTATTGTCACAATCAGACACAATTAACAAGTGATCAAATCAAAATTGTAAAGAATTTACATAAATGAGAAATTGTAATGTAAGAACAAAGAAACAAGCAAGTTTAATTCCTTTTTTGTCTGTGACAATTGAGAATTAAATAGTGACATAATATAATATAATGATTCCAAAAATATTTTAAAGCGGAAGCTAGGACTTTATAATTAGGCGAATCTGCTTGTCTTGTAATTGTCATGTTTATGATGCCGTAGCTCAGAGGCAAATCTTCCCAATAGTCGTCCAGCAATATATAATTCTGAAGACAATTTCATAGCATCTAATGAAAGAAACTTAAAAAAAAGAACGGATTACAGAAACCCGCCAACACATACCACAAGTGTTAAATGTTATTACTTGTTAAATAATCTCGCATAAATTGTACATAAACACTAGTCTGGAATTACCTATATACTTAAAAAACTTGCAATGATCATTCGTTTTTTCGGTGTTGTAAACGAACAAAAATGAGCAAATGTTTTTGTCGTTTATTATTAGTAGTATAAGTGAAATTGCATTTGTAATACTAATAGCACTCGGTTCATGTTACAACAGACCACAGGAATAAAAATTTATATACAATGAACAACACTTATAAAAGACATCTTATACTTTTTAGCACAGCAAATGTGTAATACAGTGTGATATATTAAAAAGAAGTCATCGGTCAATAGTCGTACCCTTTTGATTTGTCATTAATATTTCTAATTTCTAATAACTAAAAACAAGGTTCTAGGAGAATTTTGAGACTTAACCCAGAGACTTCCCAAGCGAAAATGGGATGCTCTCTCGTTGAGGGTATTGTTGGCCGATTTTAATAGACTGGTCGCGGCGGACAATAGTTGGAAAAGGGCTACTCCTGTCATTTTATAGATTCCTTATATTCTTAATATAGCTATTGTATTCCGGCTGTTAAAACACAACCAAATTAATCATACTACATAATATACGTTATTACCCAACCAAATCAATCCGTCTTGATACAGCTACTACATTGTAGACGTTAGCACACAACCTAAAATAATAACTAATATCTGTATCTAAAATAGTTCGTTATTTTTTTTAGATGGTAATCTACTTTATTACCCAACTCGTGAGTGGGGTTAAATAGCGATGGGGTGTCATTTCGTCCGTTACACCTGGGGGAATTCATCTCCACTTTTACAATTGAATGTAATTTGATCAAACGTTCACAGAATTGTTATGACATAGTGAAAATGTGCGCGTATTATTTTTCATTATTTTGATCTCCATCTCTTATTCATAACTCCACCTACACCACACACTGGAACTTGATGACTCTTTCATTACACTCCTGTCACATAACACCATTGTGCACTAAATAATTCACATAAATGTGAATAATATTTGGTGTTTTCCATAGCAAACTTGGCCTTTGCCCTTTTTTAACATAAGGAATGGTACCCATCTTTATTCCGAAATTCAAAACCATGAACGTAGCACTTTCACATAGTGCCACATTGCACCTGATTCTTTAATTTTTGATTGAAATGATATTTGGGGTTTTCCATAGCAAAACTTAAGATTTAACATTCTTGACATTGGTGGTACCCATTTCTTATCCGCAACTTCACCAACAACACTGAATGGTATTGGATGAAACTTTTACAGAATCTGTGTCGCATAGTGTAGTTGCATTTTGATATTTTGAGTTTCTAATCATCTAACATTAACTTTGACATTCTTTGACAAAATAGGATTCTGATGATATGTTAAAACGAACTACATAGCAAAAATTAGAGGATTCTGATGATATGTTAAAACGAACTACATAGCAAAAGTCAGAGGATTCTGATGATCTGTTAAAAAGAACTATATAACAATAATCAGAGGATTCTGATCATCTGTTAAAAGGAACTATATGACAAAAAATCAGAGGATTTTGATCATCTGCTAAAAGGAACTATATAACAAAAATCAGAGGATTTTGATCATCTGTTAAAAGGAACTATACAACAACAATCAGATGATTCCGATCATTTGTTAAAAGGAACTACATAGCAACAATCAGAGAATTCTGATAATTTGTTAAAAAGGAACTACAAACATGTAACAACAATCGGAGAATTCTGATGATATGTTTAAAGAAATTACATAGCAACAACCAGAGAATTCTGATCATCTGTTAAAAGGAACCACATAGCAAATATCCGAGGATTCCGTTGATCTGTTAAAGGAACTATATTGCAAGAAAATGGCAAAGAACAACATTAGCCAAAAGCCAAGGGACAGTTACAAATCCGGATATAGACAAACACAACAAAAAAAAACAAAAAACATAAAACACAGAAAAGAGAGTAAACCGAACCCAATAAAAACCATAGGTGCACTCAGGTGCTCCGGACGAGTAAGCAGTGCCTGCTCTAATTAGACACCCGTCGAGTTACTCATTGTCATGTCTAGGGAAAAGTCAAATCTAGGAATAAGTAACACTACCTATGACTCAGCGAAAATGTCAGATCGTATTTGAGACACTGATTTTCTATAACGATCAATTAAGTCATGGTGACGACCATAGAACTTCTGTTTGAGTAGTTTAGCAGTCAACAGCAGTGATCGGTCTAGAAAATAGAAATACCGATCGCAGGATATAGAATAACGTATATGTTTGGAAATCTACACACCATACGCTGGAGCTGCTGGAATGTTGCTGTCGATGAACGGGAAATTGACAATTGGAAAGTTGTAGTCATAACGTTTGTCGTAGAGTCTAGTTTGTAGTTTTCCTGAGTCTATTTCTAGAAGTAGGTATACGTAAGAGGCTGACCTAAGTGTATTGTTGGTGTCTTTAATGTCAAGCTCGCTATGGTAAATTGAATGTAAATAGTCACCCAATTAAGCATTGTTTAGGGACAAAACATCATCAATATATGTTAAATTAAAGGTCTGGTCCAGTTTCTTTTCTTTTTTCTTCAATCAGAGGATTCCGGTGATCAGTTAAAATGAGCTACATAAGAGCAATCATAAGATTCTGATGATTTGTTAAAAGGAATTACATAGCAATAATCTAATGATTATAATGATTTATTTACAGAAACTACATAGCAAACTCAGACGATTCTTATGATGTGTTAGAAAAGAAATAACATATAATCAATCTGGTGATTCTGATCATCTGTTAAAATGAACTATATAACAACAATCATAGGATTCTGACCATCTGTTAAAAGGAACTACATGTACATAGCAACAATCTGAGGATTCTTATGATCTCAAACAACGTTTTGTCACAGTATATTTATATAACTGTTTTAAAACTAATAAGTACATTTATTGGAAACCAGTATAACTCAAATAAAGCACATATTTTGTATTCTTATAGGTTTTGACAAATTAGTTTTGGAAATGCCATAATTAATACTGTGAAAATAGTCTAAATCAGATATAACTACAGAAAACCAAGAGTTTCAATGGCCTCTTTCGACAAATATTTCTCTTAATCTTGAAATAATTAAACAAAGCATATTGACATTTTCATTTGATACGATCTTTAAAAGTGAAAGACTCACCTTATAATAACTCGATATACCTTATTATATCTGTTTTAGCTTTAATAACATCGCTTTAATAACATCACCACATTAAACTTACTGAGTTGCCCCGGCTTTCAAATGGAAAAGTTATGTCTTTTAATGATTCATTTTTTATTTGTTATTGTTTATTCAGTCATTGATTAAAACAGTATTTATGGAGGTATGTAATGTCATTTACATCCTTCATTTGTGATGGTTTATAACGTCTGCTATTGAACTAGATGGCAGCACCATGTCAAAAATATTTCCTTTGTACGGAAAGCAGAGCCATGGTCCAAGACTGCTTCAATACGGGACACTGTAACCAAGTTTAATGCAGGCGCGGTCTCACTTAGGACTCAACCCATTCCACAGCATATCCACAAACGTTAAACTGACTTTCAAGAACGTTCAAAAATTTATCGACATTGAAAACAACTCAAGCTATAAGTGGAGTAAATTTTTGGTGCTTCATTCCATCAAGAATGTCGTTCAATAACCTCTGGAGGGCTAACTCACAATAGTCGAATATTCTCACTGATTTGTTGGAAAGAGCTCGTATTTCGTTCACGTTGTATTTAACATAATAGAGAGGTTTAGATCAGAAACTTGTACTTGTACTGGTACGCGTAGTTACATCTACACGTACACGGGTTTACTTGTAGTTATTTGTGTTGAGATTTTATTCACTTTTATTCACTTGTACTTGTACGTGTATATAAGGCGCCAAAATTAAAATCAAAAGTAAAAACTACCCAAAATTTGACCTTAACTAGATTGGTCAGTCATTTCTATGACGCATATATTATGATTTTTATTTTAGCCCAAATCTGAAAAATGGTACCCATTTTTTCCAGCTTTTTCAGAGCCTAGAGGGTTAGAAAAATACATTTCGTCCGGTTTTACAAAGACCTAACAAATAAAAGCCTGCATAAAAATGATGCAGCATATCATAAACTTAATCAATATAGCACTGAACATTAATAAGAAAGCTGTTTTATGAAAAGAAAACTACACGCGCAAGACCAACTTGTAAACAGCTTTCTAGAAGTTTGTGACAAACGTGTACGTCTCACATAATCATGTGACACACCAGTCCTGATGACGTAGAAGGAAAAATTACACGTTTCACGTACCGGTACCGGTACAAGTTCCGAATCTCAACCTGTCTATTAAAGGCAGATTTTTCAATTAATTTAGAAAGAAAAGATTAATTGCTTTTTGGTCGATAGTTAATTCTGGTCCAGATTTTTTTAACAGCGGCGGTCTGACTATTGCTTGCTTCCACCTAAATTTGAGTATTCTAGTGGGCAAGATATTTAGCTCACACGATTTTGCTTGAAACCGACCTTTAAGTATTTTTAACTGCATGTTGTTCTGATAGATTTTAAAAAGATTGAAACGGTGGTACTCATTTGACAGTCGGCTTGAAGCTGTCATAGTCTTTAAGAGATTTATTATTTTTGTAATTTTACCCATAAAATGGTCGGATAATTGATCAGTTAGAGTGTTTTGAGATTTAAAATTTTCTGACGTAGTGTATTTTTTTTTTCATTTTTGAGCTTATAGTGACATTAAAAAGTGTAGATTAGCTAGTTAATAATGTAATAAAAAGTAGATTTAATTTCCGGAATGATGGATTCAAAATCGATGCCATCTTGTATCTTAAATCAATAGGTTTTAGCCGGTATAGCAAATGGCGTTCAGAACAAAAGTGGCTCAAAATATCGAGGATGCCACCTTCTACTGTCTCGTATAAGGTGTTTTCCGATTAACTGCCTAAGTTAATGTTAGTATGATTTTCAAGTTTGATGGTTTCTTGGACTTTGATTTTTGACTTTTTTACACTTGGTGTTCTGTATTTTGCAATAACCTTTGTTTAATTAGAATGCAGTTAATAATATATGAGGTTTACGATGCCTTCCTCCTTGTGTGACTGCCTGTGGCACATGTATATTCAACACATGACTGATTCAATACTGTTGTGCACCTCATCTCTTTGTATTTGCCAAGTGTCTTCGAGTCTGATAACTTAATTTTTCATGAATAGATAGCCAGGCATTTCTGGTCGGCAAATGCTTAGTCAATCAAGCTTCGATGTTAATTATAGTCATAGCTTTTTCTATAGGTTATAAAACTTTACATTTGGAGACATAACTTTTTGTGATCTGAAAAGTAGTCTGTTGCTACTACCGGTATGAAAAACGATTAAATCATTGCATGAAAAGACTACTCGGAATGTCTCGTTTGACTCAAGTATTCTTTACAAGCTATTCGTGCTGTTCATAATCGTTAATTTTAAAAAGAACATCCCAGCAAACATGGCATAGGCGATCCTGATTGTTCTGCATATTAAAGACTTCTTTTTTCTGAGTCACTGTTTATGTAGGAGGTACGAATGAAGTCCCTAATAGTGGCGCGAACTTTTCCAAATGAATTGCAATATCTTGTAAAATTGCAAGATACCAATAATGTGAAAAGCAAGTCTTTGATCTTATTCTCTGTGAATTCCAACTCATTATCTGATTATTACATGATAGTTGTCTTGATAACTAGAAAAATGGGCTTAAATACGTTATCTCACTTTTTGCTAAATTTGTCTCTACGTTGACCGTCTCAATGTAACTACTCATTTTCTTGTTTAAGAAATAGATTATTGTAAAAGAGCAAATTAGAACATGATCAGACCTTATATTTGTCAATATTTTATACCGACCGATAGCGAGGTAAAACATGAAGACAAATATAAGGTCTGACCATGTTCTAATTCGCATAGAGCCCATTTGCAATAATCTATTTCGATTCTAATATGTCTGATAAATGTTTAAAACTTTCGAAGCGGATCTTAGAGGACGCTTTTAATGGTAATATGGGTTTTTGAAACTAAGAAGATTTACCCCAAAACAGCATGTTAAAAAAATACAAATTTAAATCATTTTATTAAATATACGTACTTTTTAAGCAAAAAATATTTAGAAAATTTAAAAACTGCATTGTTCTGGTTTTATTTTCAGTTCAGCATATTTGACATCGGAATTCTAATTGTGACGTCACAGCGGGCTCTATGCTTATAAGAACCCTAATTTGTTCTCAAAGCGTATGAAGAACGTCATATTAGAATTTGATATTTAAATTTCTTTCCCATGTAAATGTTAAACAATAAATGCCTTATATAAAATTATATCCAGCACTGAAATTGGCAATCACCATGATATTTTACTAATTTATTTAATTCTCGCCGGTGCCATCGTAATTGAATTATTTTAGCGATTATGAAGTCCTGTGTGAAAAACTTTGATACAGTATACCTTCACGGATTGCAACCTCATCTTATAGGGTTTCGAACCACGTGTACAAAGTTGTATATTTAAGTAGGCTAGCCTAATAGAAGAATAATTCTAATATAATTTGCATGTTTAGAAATACGTTTATTTGATTGGTTGAAGTTTTTAGACAAAGGACGTTGACCGACCTACTTTGAGTATTACATGTGTAAACAAATATGGCGGTATTCAATATCTACGGTGATAAAATCACAAATTAATTGACATTAAAAATTTGTTAAATTTAAAACATTCTTGCTGTCGTTTGAGTATAAATGTTATAGATGTTAGTTATGTGCTCATTTTTGAACAGATTTTATATGGATTTATCGGTATATCAGCAATATCAACTCAATCACAAACATCATAAATGTCCTTCGGAATTAGTTGGTCTTGTTGATATATCGATAAATCCATGGAAACGGGGTTCAATCCGATAATAAATCTTCCAAATTTAGGCGTACTGAAGATCACTACTACGGTTAATCTGGTGACCAAGGCCTTTTGGACTAGTAGATAAAGCAAAACTCTCTCCATCCCTCTCCGACAACGAAAAAAAAAAGAGTTTTAAATTGTTTTATAAGTTCTGATTGGAAGGTTTAATGAATATTTTATACTTAAATCGCAATACATATATATGCTTAACGAAGGAGAAAAACTCGACAGTTGCTAAACTTTTTGGTATAACATGTCTGGAGTTGAAATCCAAAAAGTGGCATGAATACAGCATTTTTCTCGAAGGAAGAAAAGAATAAAATATGTAGCCAACCTTAAGGTAAGGACCTATAGGTGGGTTAAGTTTATGTAACTCCTGAAAAGTCGGCCCGTCATATGGTTTGGCTATGCAAACCACATGCCACACTGCTTGAATGAAAAGGACAAATGTAAGTAGCTCTAAATAAAACGACGAGGAAAAGTTGTTATAGAGATCTAAATCGTCATAGCTACGCTAGACTAGAATTGCCGTAGTTCCAAAACATTGATAAACTTTGATAAACACTTGCTAATGTTCGCGGTAACTGTAAAAGGTTTAAAGATATTCAGCTAATTCAGATACAATCATTTGACATTAAATATACAATAACAAAATTGATATCCAGGACCGTTCTAGGAAGAGCTTGTCTGGTCTAAAATTGTTCTGGAACTTCATACAGACCTAGGTAGATGAGCTCTTTTGAACATTTATGACGATTAGCTATTTGAAATCATGTTGATCATCTCTTACATTTAGTAGTTTTATTGAGTATATTAAACGTTTTTATTCACTGAAACGAAGACAAATTCTTACAATTGGCTATGAAATTCAACCTGAGAACCTTAATTTTGCTGCTACATACCTAGTAAATTGTGTTGGATTATATATATTGCAGTGAGGTATTGACTTCACTCCTCATTACAATCGTTTTCTTGTTTTAGGGTTGACAACTCACTCCTCTCTAAAATCATTCCTTTGTTTAAGAGTTGATCAACTACTCCTCGCAACAATCATGACCTTGTTTTAAAGCTGATCAACTACTCCTCGCTACAATCATAACCTTGTTTTAGGATTGACAATTCGCTCCTCGCTACAATCATTCTCTTGGTTGCGGTGAATCTGATTTATCCATTAATACAGATTTGTTGCCGAAGCAATGTCTTACATTTACATTAAATTTGAATCTTTTGTAAAAATAAAAAAAGTAGGGCGACTTCGTAGCATCCTTTAACAAGATATTAACACTGTACTTGACTAGCACTCTGATGTGTACACCCCAAAAAACACCTACACCATCAACCTAATCTAAAAACCATTTAAGGCACAAAGCAACATAGAGTACAGGTGGATAAGGCGAGATAACTCGTTATATTTTATGATTTTTTTAGATGTCAGGTTACTAGTCTAATGTATAACATCTTGTTTAAATAAAACACATATGGAGGATGTGAAAAGAATCTTTCTCTCGAGTTTATGATTGTTGGACATGCTGCTTATAAGGAAATCGTTGCAAGCTTTTATAGATATTAAACAGAATCTGTTAAATGTAAAACAAATCTTTAATGACTGTTAATTGCACTACGTCAGGTAGTAAAGAATATTTAGATCGAGTAACATGTAAAGAAACCGGTCATCGAAAATTGAAATCCATAAGACAGTGCCAAACCGAACTGAGAGAAAAACACACAACAGACACAAGATACAAAGAAGAAACAAAAAGGAGCAACACAAGTACAAAATGAGTAACCCGAACCAAATAAAAACTTGGGTGTACTCAGGTGATCCGAACGAGTAAGACTTCTACGTAAACAACCGTCAAATTACACATAGTCATGTCTGTAAAAAGTCAAAACAGAGAGTAGAAAAACAAACCAATGGCTCAGAAAAGAGATGATCAAACTTTGGGGATTGATTTTCCATAACAATCAACTATACCTTGCGGACGAACCAGGTTGCAAAAAAGTCACTGTGTGAATATCTTAGTGGTTAAAGGCAGCTTAACCAGTGCAGTAACAACAGGGTATGGGATTGTTTTGTGGTAGAAGTTAGACTTCCACATCAGTCTAGGTCTGAAGAAGGAAATTTATCTGATGCGGTATTAGTCTGCTGTTAAACGTCACGGAGTAGGTCTGCAGATAAAAGTTTGTCACGGTATATGTCTGAGGGTAAAAGTTTGACTGTCACGGTGTAGGCCCGAGAGTAGAAGTTTTAGTGTCACGGTATAGGTCTTCGAATATATTTGATGTCTATGTATAGGTTTTGGAGAAGACGTTTGACGGTCTAGGTTTTGGCCTGCATATAGAAGTTTGACTCTAAGTATAGAGAACTAGAGGGAACAGTGTTGACTGTTACGCTGGTGTAGGTCTGCGGATAAAA
The DNA here is from genome assembly GCA_944474755.1 of Limnoperna fortunei. Taxonomy (NCBI): domain Eukaryota; kingdom Metazoa; phylum Mollusca; class Bivalvia; order Mytilida; family Modiolidae; genus Limnoperna; species Limnoperna fortunei. The sequence goes on from OX104111.1 coordinate 109,900,102, forward strand.
GTTTGATTGCCAGGGTATAGGAGTGAGGGTAGTGGTTTGACCGTTAAGATGCAGGTCTGATGGAGGAAGTTTGACTCATTAAATAGGTCCGGGAAAGTAATTGAACTGTCACGGTTTATGTCTGCAGATACACGTTTTCACTGATACGATATTGGTCTGTAGGTGGTAGTTTGACTGTTACGGTGTAGGAAAAAAGTTTGAGTGTCATTGTTTTACAATGAGGGAAGAAGTTTGACTGTCACGGTGTAGGTCTGCAGGAAAAAGTTATCTTAACTTTTGAATTTTGATCGCCACTGATGAGTTTCGATTAGCCTTGTTATCTGTGATGACATTTTATTAGCGTGCTACTACTAGGTCGATACATCTGCTGGTGGACTGTTAGTCCCGGAGGGTATCACTTACCCAGTGGTCACACTTCGGTGCTGACATTGAGCTTTCAGTGATAAAGCCATTGTCTAATTTTACTGCCATGAAACTTCAAAATTTAAATTCTAAGGTCGTTCTAATCGCAAGAAAACTAGATGGCCTTAGATAGAGTTGATATAACTTGGTGGGTGTTTAGTAATAAAAGCTCTACAACATTTTATTTGGGTTTAAAGAATATGTTTGGGGTTTGAACGACACTGATGAATCTTAATTAGGCGGAACGCGCGCCTCTATAACCTATGTTTTTATGATATTTTATTTGACTGTAAAGGTACAATTCTCCGGGTAGACGTTTGAGTGTCGCGGTATAGATCTGAAAGTAGAAATTTGACTGTAACGGTATTGGTCTGCAAGGATAAATTTGATTATGACTATATATTTGCAGGTAGAAGTTTGACTGGAAAAGATTTAGATCGGGGGAGGACAATTTACTATCACGCTATATGTTAGCAGATAAGAGTTTGAAGTCTTGGTTTAGGTCTGCAGGTTAGATAGATAGAATTACACATTTAACCTCAAATGCGGAAATCAATGTATAGAAGAAACAATACTGCAAAATTCTGCCAAGTTGACGGTTCCAACGTAATAAGTCAAATACAAAAACCCGGCTATTTAAAAAATAATTGTTTTTGGTAGGTAATATTTATTTAAGGTTAAATACGAGTTATATGAGATATCAGTATAACAAAATAGCTAGGGAAGTAAGCAATGCCTGCCTCGAATTAGACACCTATCAAGTTACTGGAAACGTCAATTTCAGGAAGAGGAAACACTATCTGCCATATTTTAGAGATGAATTTCCTATAAAGATCAATTGTCATGGTTACGTCTGGGATAACATCAACTTAGTTGAAACAACCTTTATTTGAGTGTCTGGACATCAACTAAGTTACAACCCCTTGTTTTAGTGTCTGGACATCAACGTAGTCACAACCCTTTGTTTAAGTGTTCGGACATCAACTTATATAGTTACAACCCTTTGTTTGAGAGTTCGAATATCAACGTAGGTACAACCCCTTGTTTGAGTGTCTGGACATCAACTTAGTAAGAACACCTTGTTTTGGTGTCTGGACATCAACTAAGTAACAACTCTTTGTATTTGTGCTAGGACATCAACTTAGTAACAACCCCTAGTCTGAGTGTTCGGACATCAACTTAGTTACAACCCCTAGTATGAGTGTTCGGACATCAACTTAGTTACAACCCCTAGCCTGAGTGTTCGGACATCAACTTAGTTACAACCCCTAGTATGAGTGTTCGGACATCAACTTAGGTACAGCCCCTAGTCTGCGTGTTCGGACATCAACTTAGTTACAACCCCTAGCCTGAGTGTTCGGACATCAACATAGTTACAACCCCTAGTATGAGTGTTCGGACATCAACTTGGTTACAACCCCTAGTCTGAGTGTTCGGACATCAACTTAGTTACAACCCTAATCTGAGTGTTCGGACATCAACTTAGTTACAACCCCTAGTATGAGTGTTCGGACATCAACTTAGTTACAACCCCTAGTATGAGTGTTCGGACATCAACTTAGTTACAATCCCTAGCCTTAGTGTTCGGACATCAACTTAGGTACAACCCCTAGTCTGAGTGTTCGGACATCAACTTAGTTACAACCCCTAGTATGAGTGTTCGGACATCAACTTAGTTACAATCCCTAGTCTGAGTGTTCGGACATCAACTTAGTTACAACCACTTGTCTGAGTGTTCGGACTTCAACTTAGTTACAACCCCTAGTCTAAGTGTTCGGACATCAACTTAGTTACAACCCCTAGTATGAGTGTTCGGACATCAACTTAGTTACAACCCCTAGTATGAGTGTTCGGACATCAACTTAGTTACAATCCCTAGTCTGAGTGTTCGGACATCAACTTAGTTACAACCACTTGTCTGAGTGTTCGGACTTCAACTTAGTTACAACCCCTAGTCTAAGTGTTCGGACATCAACTTAGTTACAACCCCTAGTATGAGTGTTCGGACATCAACTTAGTTACAACCCCTAGTTTGAGTGTGCGGACTTCAACTTAGTTACAACCACTTGTCTGAGTGTTCGGACTTCAACTTAGGTACAGCCCCTAGTCGGAGTGTTCGGACATCAACTTAGTTACAACCACTTGTCTGAGTGTTCGGACGTCAACTTAGTTACAATCCCTAGTCTGAGTGTTCGGACATCAACATAGTTACAACCCTAGTCTGAGTGTTCGGACATCAACTTAGTTACAACCTCTGGTCTGAGTGTTCGGACATCAACTTAGTAACAATCCCTAGCCTGAGTGTTCGGACATCAACTTAGTTACAACCCCTAGTCTGCGTGTTCGGACATCAACTTTGTTACAATCCCTAGCCTGAGTGTTCGGACTTCAACTTAGTAACAACCCCTTGTTTGAGAGTTCGGACATCAACTTAGTAACAATCCCTAGCCTGAGTGTTCGGACATCAACTTAGTTACAACCCCTAGTCTGCGTGTTCGGACATCAACTTTGTTACAATCCCTAGCCTGAGTGTTCGGACATCAACTTAGTTACAACCCCTTGTCTGAGTTTCTGGAAAACAACGTAGCTAAAACTTGCTTTTGAGAGGCTTAATAGTCAACAACAGTGTCCGGTCTAGAAAATTGGCATACCAATCACAAAATCTACCATAATGTTTAAGTTGTGACATGTAAACACCATATGCTAGTGCTGATGCAATGTTGATGTCGATGAACGGGTAGCAAACGAATGGGAATTTGAAATCAGCATGTTTGGCGTAAAGTCTAGTGTGCAGTTTTCTTGGTCTATTACCAGAGAGGTTGAGATAAGATGCTCACTTAGAAGTGTTTATTCAATGAATTATCTATATATCGGAGTGTGGAATTACAGGTCTGGGCTGGTGTCTTCCATTTTGCAGTAGGTCTGTAATGAACTCAGCTTCATAACAGTACTTATCTAATTGAAATAATATATTCCACTTGCCCCATCTTTATTGAAGCCGCGTTCAACATGTAATGTAATTTTAACAAAACTTAGTTTAACCTGCGTATGTGGATATGTGATGTAGATTTTTTTTTTTAATAATGCTGTTCAATTGGGAAAGAGACAAGACCTTAAGATGTCTACCGAATCTTTTAAACTTTTAATTATCCAAATTGTATTTATGCCACTACTGAAAGAGCAAAAGTTACTATATTTTTGGAAAAAAGTTTGGTCAGAAATTTCTACAGAGGTTTGTTGATACAGAGACTAATCGGCTAGAAAACACTTTTGTTACGTATTTTGTCTAAAATACAGAAGTTAGAACTGTCATGTATGTTCAATGTTTATCATCCATTAAAGCAATATTTAAGCTATTATTGAGTATAAATATAACACAGTTACCCCTTCATTTGATACACCAATTGATAATTCCAGCTACTTTAGGGTCAGAATTAAAAAAAATTGGAAAGGCATTACTGTGACTAATTTTTCTGACAACTTTATAAGGCCAATTTTTTTATACGAAATATACGTTGTAAATTATAACATCCATGTTCACGGATCTATTAACTAACCCTGTCACGTGCGCAATAAGCAAGATATAGTCATCTTTTAAAAAATTATTGTTATTTTACAAATGATCGATTTCGAATGATAAGTGTGGGTATGTTTCGAAAGCCTCTCATTAAGTTTTCTGACTTTAAGGAAAATATGCTAGAGTTATCTTTCTTTAATTGTTAAAGAAAAAAAGCAAAGAAAACCGACCGAACAACAAGAGCCAAAAGTCAAGGGACAGTTACAAATCCGGATATAGACAAAACGCAACACAAAAACCAAAAACACAAAAAACGGAAAGAGAGTAACCCGAACCCAATAAAAACCATGGGTGCACTCAGGTGCTCCGGACGAGTAAGCAGTGCCTGCCTCTAATTAGACACCCGTCGAGTTACTCATTGTCATGTCTAGGGAAAAGTCAAATCCAGAAATAGGAATCACTACCTATGACTCCGCAAATATGTCAGATCGTATTTGAGACACTGATTTCCCATAACGATCAATTAAGTCACTGTGACGACCATAGAATTTCTGGAGAGATAACATCAACCTAGGTGCAACAAACCCTTGTTTGAGTAGTTTAGCAGTCAACAACAGGGATCGGTCTAGAAAATCGGAATACCGATCGCAGGATCTAGAATAACGTATAAGTTGTGAAATGTACACACCATACGCTGGAGCTGCTGGAATGTTGCTGTCGATGAACGGGAAGTTGACAATTGGAAAGTTGAAGTCATCTCGTTTGTCGTAGATTCTAGTTTGTAATTTTCCTGAGTTTATTTCTAGAAGTAGGTCTAAGTAAGAGGCTGAGCTTAGTGTATTGGTGGTGTCTTTAATTTCAAGCTCGCTAGGGTAAATTGAATGTAAATAGTCACCAAATTTAGCATTGTTGAGGGACAAAACATCATCAATATAGCGGAATGTTAAATTAAAGGTCTGGGCCAGTGTCTTTTCTTTCTTCTTCAGCAGGCCTTCTAGGAACTCAGCCTCAGTACAAAAACAGGTCGGCAAGGAGAGGAGCACAATTAGTACCCATTGGAATACCAACAGTCTGTTGAAAAACATGTCCTCCAAACATGACGAATATATTGTCAATCAGAAAATCTAACATATGACAGATTTGGTCTTCAGTATATTTAGTTGTAGATTTAGAGTCATTAATGACGAAGTAAGTTCTGTCATGACTAATTACTAGGTATTTGTATCGTCTCTTTCCGTTTTTCTTGAAAAAGCAGCGTTTTATAAGATCTTTAAGCCTAGTTTTAAGCTGGATATGAGGGATGGCCGTATAGAGTGTCGAAAAATCAAATGTTTTAATGCTTTTACAATGGAAAAGAGATCCAGACCTCAAAATGTCTATCAGGTCTTTTGAATTTTTTAATATCCACATTTCATTTATTCCACTCCTGGAGTAAAAAGTGTCGCTATATTTTTGAAGCCCCGTTTTTACTGTTGTTAAAATAGTGGTCAGGAGTTGCGATAGTGTTTTGGTAGTACACTTAGACGATCCTGCTATAAAACGCTGTTTGTATGGATTTTTGTGAAGTTTTGGTATCCAATACAATAAGGGGAGATCACAATCTTCGACTTTGATGTTGAGACCAAAGGATGCCAATATCGATTTATGATTTTCAATAATCTCCTCTTTTGAAAGCGCAGTAAATGTGTAAGTAGGATTCCCAAGTGAACTGTCCATGCCTAACTCATTAATTAAAAAACACTCTATGTAATGTTTTTTGCAGATAAAAATAATGTTGTTAGGGGCCTTATCTGCTGGCACAACAACATATTTGTCATGAATGTCTGACAAAGTTTTAAGAGCATCAAGATTTCTGAAGATTGATGATGCTTTAGTACTCATAGACCTTCTTAAACGACTTATTCTTATTTGAATCAATGACCTCAAGGCCTTTACCCACTCTGACAAGGTATCAACCTCCTGGTCCTCTTGCTTTGCCCATTTTCTGGCATAGTCCTATATTGAATCCATCAATAATTTAAAGTTATACTTCCAGTTGATGGATTTAGGTTCACGGTACTTTGGTCCTTTGGACAAAATATTGCGGAGTCTTTCATTGTCAACAATATTAAGATCTCCAGTTATCACGTGACCTGAAGGGCTATATATGAATGGGGAATTGTGGCAAGAGCCTGGTTTTAAGCTGCATACGAGGGATGGCCGTGTAGAATGTCGAAAAAGAAATTAATGCAGTTACATTGGGGGAGAGATCCACACCTTAAGATGTCTATCAGGTAATTTGAATATTTTCGTATCCACATTTAATTTATGCCACTCATTTAATAATGATTATAGACTTACAGAGTCGAATCAATAAGGTTTTTGTAGTAAATGTATGTGTTATATGCTTTGGAAACATCTTAAATTGTCCATAAACTCCTCAAGAAAGTAAAATTCCGTCATTCAGACCACTTTTCTTTAGACCAAACTTCCGTTTTGATACAAACCTGTGCGAAGATTAATAATATTTTTTTTATAATTGTATGGAATGACTTAGTTGTTTAATTTAAGATAATTGATAAAATTGACTGATTGGTCGATTGATTGCCTAACACCCATTCAGCTTTATTTAGCTATATTCAGGACGAGAACAAGCTTAGAATACAAAATCGATCCAGGAAATCGGATGAACCATTTGGAAGAAAGTTTGTGGTAAAGATTGGCATAAATATTGATTATTAATAGTAAAATCATATGTATTAATGCATTAATGGTTTTTACGTAATCTACATCATAAGAAACAAAGAGTTGTTTTTAAAACAATTTCTAGCAAGTTTTTGCTGTGGTACCTCAGAGATCAGTTCTTGGACTTTTTTTGTGATACTGCATGCTGGTCTAACATGTTATCACCCATAACTTAACAGAGCTGGAGAAATGCTGGGTGATGTCTTTAATCCTGACGTTTTTTCCAACATTGAAAGTTCCAAATTGTTCGTTAAATGGAATGCATATTCTAAGTACCACGTCATATGAACATTTATTGGTTACATTTAGTGTAACTACCATATAGTCAATATATTGTTTAATATATCAAAACATCTAACTGTAATGTATATAAAAATATATATATATAGTCTAACGAATCTACAAATTAAGCCCAACACTGTTAGAATTAGATTTTTAACACTGTCAAATTTTGTCGTATTAATTTGACAGTAATCTAATTCAACATTTTTGTATATATTATATAGGATGCCAAAGTTACTTGTCATACAGTAACAGTAAGTAAATTATATACAACGTCTAAGTATTGTAACAACCATATAATATATCTATCCAGCGGATTTCTGAAAAATCAGAAATACAGGGTTAATATCAAATTTTTATATATACGTCTACAAATTTGATATTAACCCTGTATTTCTTATGTTTCGGAAATCCGCTCTAATTAACAGGTCATCGTAAGACATACTGTAGTCGTCATATATAAAACGAAGAGCCCTCTCTTGTATCTTTTCTAACTTGTCAGTGTTTTTCATGCTACAGATATGCCAGCAAGTGGGCAAAAATTAAAATTTGATAAAATAAAAATATGAAAAATTGTGAGTTATTTAAACAAAAAAATACAGCCTATGGGCTTTAATACACCTAGTTGCTGAGGTTCTTTACCACACATATTTTTAATATGACAGTCAAAGTTATTCTATATCAACATCTAATAATTTTACAACTTCATCACAAGAGATGGTTGCAGAATCAATATTGAAAAAAGGCTTTTTGTTGTAAGTTTTAGTTCCAACTGCAATTGCCTGAAATTTGTCTGGATTTGCCTGCATACAGTTTTGTTTAAACCAGTTTATTAATATTGTGCTCTCATTAACCAGTATTGTAACATCATCAGAATATGACAGTGTGTTATCGTCTGCATAATGCGAATTTAGAATCTCCGTAATTAATAACCATTAACGACTTTTTCAATACTTTTATTTTTTATTGTGAAAATTTGTGCAAAAGGTACTTGTATTTGTCGTAGATATAATATTTCAACAAATAAATGTATTCCTTTACGTTTGTCACAAAATATTTTTATATCAAGTGTTTTTTGTTCGAAAGTACATGTACCTAATTTTCCAGCTTTTTTCTCATGCCAAAAATGTTCTTCTAATCCCCATTGAGTCTAAATTATTTTTTTAACGTTTACTGATGCATAAAAAATCAGCTCTTGTTTCCATACGATACGATGAATGAAAGTCCCTGACACTATTTGATGAAGCTGTTTATCACTTAAGCTTCCACGTCGAGCATTTCAATAACTTTGAAAAACTGATGTCTTTATATCATTGAATATAAAACAAAAAGTCCACAATTGTTAACAAAATAGAATTGCTTTGGTGTTTTAATGCCCTACAGATGGAAAATGTATAAAGTAACGGCCATATTGAGCAGAAACAGCCTGGAAACCGAGCGAACAACATGACCCGAAATCAAGGGACAATTACAAATCCGGATTTAGACAAACATACTCAACACAAAACAAAACCAAAAAAGGAAGAGAAACAAAACAAGAAAAAAAAAAGAAAAACAAAACTGATATGAAAATAATAGATTGTATCGGAGATATATAGATCCTTAAAGTTATGCTATATAATCTCATTTTGAATATACAATATTTGCTACAGTAAATTTAAAAATTGAAAAAGGGTAGGCTCGTTGTAAATAGTCGCTACAAAAGGCTAAATTCTACTCCCCTTCCAAATACTCCTTACTTTTCCAGTGACAGTCAACATTTTATTCCTTGTGTCCAACCCCACCCTTTCTTTCCGTTGATTTATTGTTTGGGAACCTGTTCTCGTCCTGAATATAGCTGAAATACTGCACGCTGGAGTTAAAGTAAACATCTAATCCAACTGAAACAAATGGTACACTACTTGTCCCTTCATCGGTTTGAACGTGTTTAGCTCTACTTAACTATACTGCTTTTCACTATAATTATAAGTCGGTTGATCTTTGTTAGCATATGCATTTTAGTTTCCTTATCAAATAAGTCTATTTCAGTTTCAGGAATATAAATGTATCAAATGAATATAACATAACGGTTTGTCTGTCTTATTGCGTATACTTACTTTTATTTCTGCAATAATTTTTTATTTCAGTTCATTAGTTGTTTTTTTATATAATTTTAGAGTTATACTTAAGTCTTGAGTTTGAATCCAATTAACAATTTAGAAAGTATTTTAAAACAAATTTCTACTTGCAGACCATTGTCGATCCGCAGAAATTCAATTAAATGTGATATAACAGTGTTGAAGGCAACACAGTTACTTGAGAATAACAGCATTATCGCTGTGCTGTGTCTGAATAAATTCTTGAGGCATTCTGTTTTCTTTTCTGTATCTTGTTTTATAATGCGTTTCTAATTAGCAAAATAAGTTTGCTTAGCATCCATACAAAAAATGATTTCTAAGAAAGTTTTCATAAAAGGATTTTTTTTCATCCAACAATTTAAATGGTCTAATTACACGTTTTTCGTACAGGAAGTTCAATTCAGTAGACGGGTTTGTTCGCATTTCTTTATCAAAAAAATTAACCGGTGTGAAGTAAGTAGTGGGTTCGATATTCGATATTTAGAAATAAATAATATCAACTACAAAATAAACAGATGTATAATATTTGCCATACATACTACCAAGGGGAATTTAAGTCATCTGGACCGTTTCGGTATGTAAGGGAGCCCAACAGGGACAAATTCGAATATCAAAAAGGGTAAAATCCCCTTCGTGTGAATATATGCTTTAATTAAAGAGGATGAACATGTGGTCCTTAGTTGTGCATATTCGCACATAGATTATTTTTTTACAATTTCGATATTCAAATTGGATGCTGTTGGGCTACCTTACATACCGAATCCTTCCAGATGCAATTAAATTTCTCTAAACAGTATCTAAACGTATATAATTGAAGCATTTTTCCCAAGTTTCATGAAGATTGAAAGAGGATAAAAGGGTTGGCTTGAGTTGTGCATAGTCACACGTTTTAACCATTTCAATATCAAATGTGTCTATGTAGTGCTCTCTTACATACCGAACCCGTCCAGATGCCTTAAATTCCCCTTGGTAGTATGGTATATATAGCAATATTATACACCTTTTAATCTTTTATTTGATATTATGTATTTCTTAATATCGAATATCGAACCTACTGCTAACTTCACACCCGTAAATCCAATAGAAAAAACATAAAATGCCTCTTAATGATCACAAATCGTCTTTGACTTTTGCTAGGAATTTTATTGTAAATTAGCCATGTTTGTTTCTACCGGGATCTAACGTAATTTATAAAGATTCGTCTACTTTCGTACCGTTATATGGTATTTACCAGCAGTGGTTCTCACAAAAAACGAAAAGTCGCAACTGACATATCCATCGTAAGTATTCAAAGATCAAAGGGAAATGCCTTGTGACGTCAACACTTACAATAAATTTTACGCTTGCGACTTTTTGTGAAAAGCACTGCACTTACGCTTTTTTTTCACAAAAAGTCGTAAGTGTAAAATACATCGTAAGTCCTGACGTCACAATGCATTTCCCTTTGGTCTTTAGATACTGTTGAAGTTTCATTCACGTATGAAAGCGTTGACCGAAGCACATTCAGTGAATATGAAAATGTGCTTCGGTCGATGCTTTCATACGTCAATGAAACTTCAAAGTAATGCATTCAATTCTTGTATTTTATTTTATTTTTATTTCATTGAAAAAAATGCCGGGGTCCTGATTTAAATCGTGCATAATGTATTTTTGTTAATTTAAATCATTCCGCGTTGTTGTTTACTGTGGACGTCGTCAAGGTGCTCTTCATGGCTATCGGTTTCAATTAGAAATGCCAAGAATGATTCTACGTTATCTGTTGCGAAACCTCGGATATCGATGAAAGACATAACGTAATGTAAATATTATATTTTACACTTAATATTTTTGTGTTGGAAGATCAAAGAATATCCATTGTGACGTCAGCAATTACAATATATTTTACACTTACGAATTTTTGTGAAAAGCACTGCTGGTCTACTGGTGCAGCCGATAGATGTAAACATTTAATGTCATAAATAGAATGACGTCATAATACTTTCGGGCTACTTGAACTTATCTTTCAATGGTTAGTCTAGAGAATATCCAAACCTAAAATGTCACCTCATCATACCGTTTACTATTATTAACAAAACAGATCGGTATATTATTTCACCACATCATACCGTTTACTATTATAAACAAAACAGATCGGTATATCACCACATCATACCGTTTACTATTATTAACAAAAAAGATCGGTATATTATTTCACCACATCATACCGTGTACTATTATTAACAAAACAGATCGGTATATTACTTCACCACATCATACCGTTTACTATTATTAACAAAACAGATCGGTATATTATTTCACCACATCATACCGTTTACTATTATAAAAACAGATCGGTATATTATTTCACCACATCATACCGTTTACTATTATCAACAAAACAGATCGGAATATTATTTCACCACATCATACCGTTTACTATTATTAACAAAACAGATCGGTATATCACCATATCATACCGTGTACTATTATTAACAAAACAGATCGGTACATTATTTCACCACATCATACCGTTTACTATTATTAACAAAACAGATCGGTATATCACCACATCATACCGTGTACTATTATTAACAAAACAGATCGGTATATTATTTCACCACATCATACCGTTTACTATTATTAACAAAACAGATCGGTATATCACCACATCATACCGTTTACTATTATTAACAAAACAGATCGGTATATAACCACATCATACCGTTAACTATTATTAACAAAACAGATCGGTATATTATTTCCCCACATCATACCGTTTACTATTATTAAAACCGATCGGTATATTATTTCACCACATCATACCGTGTACTATTATTTACAAAACAGATCGGTATATTATTTCACCACATCATACCGTTTACTATTATTAACAAAACAGATCGGTATATTATTTCACCACATCATACCGTGTACTATTATTAACAAAACAGATCGGTATATTATTTCACCACATCATACCGTTTACTATTATTAACAAAACAGATCGGTATATCACCACATCATTCCGTTTACTATTATTAACAAAACAGATCGGTATATCACCACATCATACCGTTTACTGTTATTAACAAAACAGATCGGTATATTTTTTTACCACATCATACCGTTTACTATTATTAACAAAACAGATTGGTATATCACCACATCATACCGTTTACTATTATTAACTTGTTCTCGTCCCGAATATACGTACTAGTAACGAAATTTCTCTAGATGGTCGGTCAACAGCAAACAAATACGTCTTATACTAGTAAAGCAGATATTTCTCTCCCTGATTAGTAAACAATCAGTCATCGTTACTTTTACAGTACTTTTGGTCATTGACTACATTTGGGGGCCTCGGTGGCCGAGTGGTCAAGGTAGTTCGTTTACTATTGACCACGTGGTCTGTCAACACTGAGATTGCGGGTTCGATTCTCACTGCAGACAGGGTGTACTCGACTCCAATCTTAATTGACAAGGATTGCCAGTTTTCCTACCGCAGGTCGGGGGTTTTCTCCGGGTACTCCGGCTTCCTCCCCCAATAAAAACTGGACGCCATGATATAGCTGAAAAATTGCTGAAAGTGGCGTTAAACACCATCAAACAACAACAACATTGACTACATTTAGAAAAAAATATTTTTAAATTTTGGGAATTTTCAAAACGAAAAATCCAACACAAAATATTAATTTTAAATATATTTAAAAGAAAAACTTCTTTTATTTTTAGAATAAAGCATTTTATATTTTTATTAAAATCTGAAAATACAGCACGATTTGTAGGACCTTTTTTAAATGTGCAGATTACAAGAAGACTTCCAACTGTTAGTTAAGTTTTATTTAAGAATTCTTCTTGTAATGTATTAATATAGAAATATTTTTTTTTCTGAAAAGAAAATTAGTGGTCGTTTTCCCTTTGAGCTCTAAGCATTACGGAGGAGACAAAGGTTGTCTCGATAGGTATATGGCACTGAGCCGTTATTGTTTCATTATTATACCACCTGAGTAAGTAATTGGGGTTTTTCAGTATTGTCTGAAAGAAAATTAAACTGATCACATCAAAGTCCTTTCAATCAGCGTTATACCTACAGGGATTTTTATACTTGTAAACAGTGGTAGTGTTCAATATACGTAATTAAATACTTCCATTATTGTGTATTCCGACAGTGAACAAAAAAAGGAACGGTTTCTTTTATCTAAAATAGGGAGGTCTGTAAATATCTAATTCATCAGAATACAAAAATGTCACTAACCAATTTTTTTTAACTTCACTGTCGCCGTATTATAAGTACGTCTATACGTTTCAAAAATCTAGCTGTGACCATCTGTACTAATGTTTTGTACGATAGAACTAATTAGCACACCTATAATATGAAACAATGTATTTACCTACTTTATCTTTGTTCTTTTAATATTAACTAGTTACCGTAAAAGTGATTGCCATATCTTACTGTAAATAAAGTTCTTTTTGTGATTAAACTGTACACCTTGCTCTTTGAAAGTAAACAACATTTAATATAATTGATAGTTCAGATGTTACATGTTTGCACCGACTTTAAATAAATATTACTTGACTTGACTTGATAGTTTGTTTGTTTGCTTGCTTGTTTTAATGGGGATTTAACGCCAAATTAAGCAATTCTTCAGCTATAAATAAATTTTGCGAGAAAACTGACTTTTTATTGGCTGGAAAATATTTTCTATTAGAGGATGGAAAACAAATTTGATCGTCATGGAGACACGCGCTATTCGACGTCATATATTACTCCACGGGAAACTAACAGTTTTTGTGTTGATCTCTTTTTCAAAAAATGTCCAGTTACAAAAATAAAATTGTTGAGTTTATTCTATTGTTTGAATTTATTTATAAGTATTAACTACAAAAATATTTTCTCCATTGAGGGATAACAAAATTTCCGTTATGCACATTTAATATAATCCGCTACGCGGATTATACAATGTGCAAAACGGAAATTTTGTTATCCCTCGATGGAGAAAATATTTTTTGTAGTTAATCCTTAAATATCATTGATTTCGAGAAATTGGGGACACGCAATTTGTCATAAATTAGTTTTCTTTGTCAATTTCAAGAAAAAGATTCAGATGCTGAACTTCCGGTGAACTCCTTTTTAACACTTTATTTTATTGCACATTTCTTGCTGTATAACAATTTACACGTTTTACAGCTTCCTTTGTGTATCTCTGCGTACATCTGTGTTAAACAACAAGGGAAAATTGTTTAGTGATTGGTAAAAAAATACTAATTTTACAGAAACCTGTCTGCATTTTAAAAATTTACTCTTGACTCAGGAAAATAATCAAGTTCATTCCGATTTAAATTTCAGCACACTAGTGCAATCGCGATACTTTTTAAAAGCAGAGCGATACTTGTTAAAAGCTTTAAAAACTTTATGCATAGAGTAAAAAGTATCGGCTTGCTTTTTCCATCTACCTGACCGATCGTGTCACAATTATGTTTCCATCGGCTTGCTTTGTTCTATCGCTATACTTATTGTTAAAGTATCGCGATGCATATTTTCAAGTCACGCGGTGCTTTTAACAACTATCGCGATGCTTTTTAAAAGTATGTAATCCAATTAGTTGTAATATACGACTAGAAAATTAAGGCATTATTAAAGGTTTTGTCTGCTGGAACAATATTATTATTTATTATGTTGTTCGTTAAACTCATCAACAACTTCCGGGCTCAGCGCCGTAAACATTTTCTTTGCTGAGAACTTTTTTATTCTCAATTTCATCCAATCAAATCTTTCCTTTTCCCGTGTTGTCATGGTAGTTGAGTAAATTCTCATTTTGAGTAAAATATTTTTACTCAAGTAGAATTTATGGCGCTGGGGCCAGGATCATTGGCGAATAAAGGAGCATTCAAACTGTTTAACGATTTACTATTCCATTTATAATTTATGACCTCACTGCTTGGTCGGAGTATCAACTCTACCATTCTTTAGTATAATTTAATCTTTAAGAGAATACAAATATTTTAAGTTGTCTTCAGAGTATGAGTGTGAAGACATTTGTAACAAGTCCGGAATTATTATAAAGAACCTGTCTTGTAGTTTAATATCTTGTGTGTAAATAGTATATTATATGACATGTGGAATTAAAGGAGTTTTATATGAGCAGTTATACCACAAGCGAAAAGAATTAGTTGTGTTTTTTTTAATTCGTTTAATTAAAAGTTTTTACTAGCTAAATGGCAACGTTCAAATCCAAGAATAAAAATCCTGTTTAAAGTCGGAACATGTATAACAAACATGAAGCAACATAACTGAATTATATGATTCTTCATAACAGACATAGGACATTTATATATAACTGACATAGGGCCCCAGCCCCCCCCCCCCCAAAAAAAAAAACGACTATACATAACCGACGTAAGATCCTACATAACTGACTTAGGTGACTCTTAATAACCGAAATAAGTGTACCTACACAACCGACATATGGATACCAACATAACTGACATAAGGGTACCTACCTAACGACATAAGCGTACCTACATCACCAGCCCAGTAGTCACACTTCGGTGCTGACAGGAATATCATTGATTCTTTCATTGATATAGTCAATGTCTAAATTTACTGCCCTGAAATTTCGAAAATTATTTTAATTCTAAGGTTTTTCTATTTTCAAGGTGTAGATGGCCTTGGTCGGATTTTGGTATAACGTTTTGGAATTTTGGTGATAAAAGCTCTACAACATTTCATTCATTTGGATTTTAAATATTGTTTGGGTTCGAGCGCCACTGATGAGTCTTGATTAGACGAAACGCGCGTCTCGCGTAGTAAATTTTATTAACCTTGGTATCTTTGATGACATTTTATTCATAACCGACATACGGGTACATACATAACCGATATAAGGGTACCTACATAATGACATAAGGGATATGACAAAATCATATAACCGACATAAGGTACCTGCATAACCAACATACGGGTAGCTACATAACCAACAAAGGGGTACCTACATAACGACATACGGGTACATACAAAACCGACATCAGGGTGCCTACAAAACCGACATAAGGGTGCCTATTTAATTGACATAAGGGTGCCTATATAACAGACATAATGATACCTGCCTTCAAATTGGCAAACATTTTCCATCGAACTTTGTGGTCAATTCAACGTAACTGTATAAAAGGACGAGGTTTTAAGTTTGAATTCATCATATCGTGAAAAAACTTAACATGCACAGGTTGGACCCTGCTAAAAGAAATTTTGTCATCGGTCGTCTCCAGGCCGGAAAATCCCAAAGTGAGATTGCACGAACTTAAAAAGCAGAGCACAATTTATTGGCTGTGGAACAGATTCCAGTAGACTTGCTCCCCAAATGAGCGCCGGAGTAGTGTCTTTTACAAGATCTCTTCATCCGGGTCTTTCATCTACAGAGTTGGACCATTTTCGCAACAACATCTCTAGTCAGAATAACTGCATTGAGAAGAATCACCTTGAAAACAATCGGCAGTGCCCGATTCCCTTAAGTATAGAACGTGTTTTGGTCCAAGAAAAAAAGTTTCGCCGTTGCAAAAAGATGGATCTGTTAAATGAATTGATGCAATAATCTGGAAGAATAAATGTCCGTTAGTGTGTAGAACACCAACAAGCATGTTGGCAATTGAAATTTCCCGTGTGAATTTAACAACAAATCTAGGGGGTAGGAATTGTTTATTTTTGCGTTAGACTCCTTCGCTCGCGGCAAATTTTCTTTTTCGTTTTCTGGCCATATTTCGCCCCAAATGATATGGGATAAAATTCCCGTGTCCAATATCACCTAATGCGCGTAATTGACCGACATCAGGGGATTTTCTTGAGCAGAACAGTATTAATGTGTTGCCATGGCCTTCCAAATCACCAAATTTAAATCCGATTGAACACGTGCCAGACCAGCTGGAGAAACGTGTGCGCCAGCATCAACCTCTGCCTTAGTCGTAAATGTTGCCATAGGAATGGCGAACAATTCCTGGAAAACCTGTTAGAACTTGGATATGTTTAAAAATGAAATACAGATGTTATTGCTATTATTATACAATACGTTTACAGATATGTGCACCCCTAACATATGGTCACTTTCATAACAGACATAACGGCCTTACATAACCGACATTGGAGCCCTACATAACGACATATCGACCCTACATAACCTCCATAAGTGCTGCTACACACTGGACATATAGTAACCTAAATAAATAACTGCCTAATGGCTCTGCATAACCGACATTGGAACCCTACACAACCGACATAACAACGCTACATAACCGACGGCCCCTACATAGTCAACAGGGACTCCTACATAACCGACGGCCCCTACATATAGTCAACAGGGACTCCTACATAACCGACGGCCCCTACACAGTCAACAGGGACTCCTACATAACCGACGGCCCCTACATAGTCAACAGGGACTCCTACATAACTGACGGCCCCTACATAGTCAACAGGGACTCCTACATAACCGACGGCTCCTACATAGTCAACAGGGACTCCTACATAACGGATATTAGAATCGTACACAACCGACATAGCTGTCCTTATTGAACACACATATATGTACCTATATAACAATTGTAACTGTACACAATACAACCAAAGTAGAATAAAAGTCTGAATGAGATGGATAAACATTTAAAATAACGACTCAAAATGCATCAAGTTTTATCCAGTATGACGAAATGTAATTACATTAGATAAATTGTTATTAAATATTGCTACCTATGTGTATTAATATACTACAAGCTGCCTAAAATCTCTTGTTAAAAATATAATTCTTGTGGATTTATTCATAAATTTAATAACATTATTCGGTTGCTTAGAAATCGTGCTAGATCTTGAATATTCTAACCGACCAAATACAGATGTCATTACTATTATTTATACAATGCGTTTACAGATATGTGCACTCCTAACAGTGGGAGACTATATTGTTACTAACTACAAATTCATACATTACTTACACATTGAAAGTACATCAATAATTGCAGGATATGTGATAAATGATAATTTAGAGTATCATTAAACAATTTGTCCATTTAACAATTGTTTATGACAATTTCCATTGACGCAGCAGCACCTAATGAAAACAACTGACATATCTGTACTAACTAAACCGATTAATGACATGATAATATTACTTACAAACTAATGTTACAGGCAGGTATTGTATGGAAGCAGGTCAATAAAGTCACTGACCACCAACGCATTTTTCCGTCTTATATATATACTAAAATGTTTACTGAAGATTATATTCATTTATAGCTTTCAAGCATTACCCGTACCATTAGTAAGGTAAGGTTTTCACTAAATTTGATTTTCAAATTTGTATCGCTGATATATATTTAATATTTAATTTTATATTTAATAATTTCAAAGATTCTCAAAATTTCTTTTTTTTAAGTTTATAAATATTGTTATATCACTTGTAATTTTAATTCTTTTTTTTTTAAATTTGTACTGAATAATTTACATGCAATTTGATTTTTTCTTGCTCATATAGTAAGTCATCTGTATTATAATTGTCAATATTTGTTTTAAAAGACACTTATATTTTGTTAATTCAGAAAATACACGGAAATGCTTAATCATGTTTGATTTATTATTTTTGTAAACAAACAGCTGTTTTTAAATGTCCATTACACTAGTAAACTGTTATAATGTACTTTATAAAAGATGTCTATACTTATTACAATATAATGTGTTGGACATCTTTATATTTTAAGATAAGGACACATTGGTATAATGGCTGTTGCATTCTCAATAGATGAAGTAGATGACTTTTTTTCATTAAATATAATACAAATTATGCACATTTTATTTCGAAAAAAATAATGTTTAACGGATAAGACCAAGTTTTTTGCGTTTTTTATTTATGTGTCGGAGCGAGGTGGTTGTGTTTAATATTTTCAGAAATTGAGAGAGTTATCGAAACTTATTGTTACATGGCCTGTTTAAAACATTTCTTAGAACCATACTATGATAATCTAATGACATCTTAGATAGTATAACTAATCTTATGACCATTTTACTTATAGTTGGTCTTTAAACTATACTAAATATCAAATTATCGAAATGTATATATTTACATCAGCGGACACATGTAGATATAAGATTTTTACTACTATAATTTCTTGCATTTTTAAAGATACGATGTAATTTTAATTAATTAATAATAGTTTTAAAAATTATTAACTTTGATTACAAACAGAAATAAGTAATGAAAACAATAATATATAGTGCTGTACTCGGACAATCTATGTTTTACACGATTCGTCTTTCATACCAGTTATATAGGTTTATATGTAACACACGAAATAAACAAACGTGTAATAATGTATAATATCACTCTATCTAAATACAGTATTCAGAATGTTACGTGTAAACCAACTACAATGAGCCGAAAACGTAGTCCACAGTCAAGTTAAACATGAAATTCTTACTGGTTGTGTTTAAAAGCACAAAATTCGTACTATTAGTATCAAATTATCATCAGTACATATACTGTGACAAATAAAAAATAAAAAAATATGGAAAAATCTACATGAATAATATTTTAACTATTTCTTAAGTTAGGATAGTATGGCCCTATGTTATCGTATTTGTGCTCCTAAAGTTAAGATTATAATTAGAACATGTAGAACATATCCTAACTTACGTAGAGTGTTCAACAACCATCATTTGTTTGAATTCCTAAAAATACATTTACGATTTGATGGTCACAATTTTCGGTTGATGAAGAAATAGAACCTATGCAGACACGGTGTTACTCAAGTGTGAACTACATCAATTAGATTATCTCAGAACAATTAATTACGACCAATCCTCATATGTTAATTTTTTTTTCTATTAAAACTATTAAAAGAATTTTAAAGCACTTCAAAGAGTAAATTAGCATTTTTCCGATTAGTACCAACACAGATATAGTTTTTTTAAACTGGGATTCGTCTTGGCCATACCAGGACTACACATTTATACGCGTTACCTAGTGGTTTTATTTTTGGAATTTATGACAGCTATCACGGAAACTTGCAACATCTTATGAGATTTTCAGCCTGTCAAAACTGGGACAAATTTATACAATCATCTAATAACAAATAACAGTTGTGACACGAATACGTAATATATACTTTCCTATAACTCCTTCATGCCAATTCATAATGTATTACAATCCACCGTACTCAATATTCTAAACACCGATATTTATAACAAGATATATATAAAGAAGCTTCCAAATCCGCGCGGATCACTCTGCAGATGTAAGACCTCCAAGACGGTCAGAGTGGGGAAACGCTTCTACCCATGGGGTACTGGAGTAGGCCAACGTTACATCGGAGCAGCCCGGCCGTTAGTAGGACATATGCTGCCGAGTTCTTCGACCAGGTATCCCGAAGGCCGGGCTTCGACAAAACCACCATGGTGGAGTCCATGGACAACTAACCCTAACAACCGTCCGACTGAGGGTATTAATTTATCAGTGTAGGACGTAAAAAAAAACCCATCATCATCATCATCATCATCATCATCATCCGCGCGGATTATTACAATATAAAAACAGTTGCAGTAAAATGCTTGATATTTAAGGCTGATATTAGTGTGATCGGTTGTATTGTGATCGACAACAGAAAAATTTATAAAAAAACCAAAGATAGAGAACCTGCTTTCTTAAGATATTATAAAAGCTTTCAAAATGAACGTGTCATGAACACGTGGTTAGTGTCTGATAAGGTATTACCTTCGGGTTAATAATGAACAAGTAGTTGCACTGGATACGCAACATTCGATAATAAATTATCGATTATATAAAACTAACGTGGTTCATTAGTACTGGCTGTAATTAATTTAACCAACACTAAAGTACATTATTTATTTTATTAAAACGGTTAAAACCAACGTAAATGACTAAGCCTATTTGGTCAATTTATCTGTAGATTAAGCATAACGTGTCTCTGTTATTAACCAGTCGTTATACAATAAGAATCGATTAACTCTATAACTTACTTTTAGATGTTGCTGAAAACATGTATGGTGATCATGGTTTTGGACGTTTTTATTCCTTTTTCATCAACACAATGTCAGCGTCACCCTATACGCCACACAATACGGTACAGGAACTGTGAGCCAAGAATTGTATTTGCATATGGATGCAGGGGAACGTGTTCTTCATATACAAGACCGTCATCAACTGAGTCAGGAGGGCTAGATCATTACTGTCAATGTTGTCAGGATGCTGAAAAGCGATTCGTTCATGTAAGAATACCATGCAACGAATCAACAGGTGTTAGGGTTTACATAGTTCGACTAGCTTTACCCACCGAATGTAGTTGTCGACCCTGCTCAGTATTACCAAATACTATTATTCCATCAGAACCCGACTTCTTACGGGGCAGGAAGAGAAGTTGGAATTTATTGGCCCCACATAACTCAACATTGGAATCAACAGAAGACGATTTCAACGACAGAAATGTTTAAAACCAAATTTTAATAACAGAACCTTTTAATTCTGTGATAACCATGTACATGTATGTAATCCCACGTTTTATGGATTATGGTTGGTCTACCAGATTAGCCATTTTAATGATAGACATTATAAACAAAAAGTGCGGATGTGTATATTTAACGGGTTTTTTTTAAATTATTTTAGAATAATTGATTTTAATGAGTTACAGTCTAGTATTAAATTAAAAGTATATGAATGTCGGAGCTGATGCTGAAATGTTAAAAGTGCACAATGTTAAACGTCTGGGCACTATGTGAAACAGTTTTGTTATAGTTCACATCTATATTGGTTTCTGGTTTGTTTTATACTACATTAATTCTGATTGTTGTACAATAAATTTGTATATTGTTGTATATTATTTTGAAACTTACTGCCAAAAATACTACCAGCTAGATGTTGGATAGAAACATGATAATTTGTTTATTTATGCTTCTGGTTTTTTTTAATTCTGCATGATTAACGCGTCATTGTTTGAAATTAAGTGGCAAACATTTTTGGGTCAATGTCCTTTTTAAAAAAAGTATAAAAGGATGTATGCAACTATGTGTTTTATGTTTCAGCAGACTCTTAAACCAACTGATCGAGTACAAGATAGCTAAAAGGCCTTACATAGATATATATTTATAATACGTATGTTTTTCATCGATATAGTAGAGGTTTCTATTGAGTTACTGATGACGTAGACTCATTCTTTGCATTTCTCAATGAAACCGGTAGCCAAAAATAGAGCGCACTTCCTTGAGTATCTTGAATCAACCGAAATACATTTGCGCACGATTCAAATCAAGACCCCGGCATTTTTAATGAAATAAATATGACTATAAGAATTGAATGCACTATTTTAGAGTTTCGTTAAAGTATGAAAGCGTTGATCTTTGTTCGAAGTACATTTTCATCATAGCGCTTCATTGAAAATGTGCTTCGGTCAACGTTTTCATACGTCAATGAAACTTTAAAAGAATGCATTCAGTTATTAAGTGAAGATTGTAAATCTCTGGGTTGCCCTTAAAATCGGCCTTACATAAAAAAAACTATAAACATACAAAAGCAATTAATATAATGACATAAATAAGAAATTAAAAAAGGTGGCTGATGGGGTTGTGGTGGGCCAAACTAATTGACCCGAAGCAAAAACGTAATAAGTTAGCATCTGGAAGTCACCTGACATCTGAAATTTGATTGGTCGATGGTGGTTACATAATTACAATCTATTCAATGGTTACATAATTTCAAAGCTATTTAAATTTAATTAATTGTGTAGACAAACAGGAATTCCTGATGTTTCTTCCTTAGCTCACAAATTAACTTTTGTCGCCAACATAAAGCATTTTATTAACAAAAAAATGTTATTAGTACATTGAATGACCACGTGACATTGACTATTTTTCGGAACGAATGTACGTCTATTTCTGCAGTTTACTACTATAAATTCCACTGTGGAACCTAGAACTTTTCCCAAATTAAAAACCACACATATCCCTTATTGATGATGTATAGATGTGGCAAATGAACTGTGACGGAAGCGTATTTACTATTTCATTCAAACATTTAAACTTGAATCGGTAAGCTTGTCTATTTTCTATTCATGGTATCACGTGTCTCTTCACATGTCAAAGTGGCTCGTGATTGATAAAATCAGACAATTTTATAGTTTCTGATTTTGCAGATCAGAATCTTATTTCCATAGACATAGTACATGTGTACTAGTGGTGACGATGGAATTTTACGTAACCGATACGTATTAATATGACAGTAATCTAATTCAGCATTTTTGTATACATTATAAAATGCTGAATTAGATTATACTGTCATATTAATACGTATTGATTACGAAAAAAAGAGGGTGCTATATATATGCAATGTTCGTTGTTGATTTCAGCAAAGAGTTCTACAGGACAATTTTCGATAACAACGGACCATAATAGGTTCTGCCAGTCAGGCGTTGCTGTTCAATTGCAGCAAGCATGCACATAAACATCCGAATAGTTTCTTTCACCTAGTTTACAATATCCACCACCAGAATCCGCAATATCTGTAATAAGTTTCAAAACTTAGTATGTAGTATAAATTTCGCTAGAAGATTTTGCAGCCTGTAAGGATCTCAAGACAGAAATTTCACTATGAATCAGTTTAAATCTACAAACGTAATTGCCAATGTTAACGGAAATGCCATTATACGGTTTGGATTCTGTTGACTGCTTCGTTCACAATCAGTTTTCATTTATCTTTTAAAGAAAATATTCTGTCACTTAAAAACTTGTTCAAGAAGGTTTCTAGTTTATATTTTCATAGAATGTTTAATACATCTGGAAAAATATCCATACTGAGAACGATTGGAATAGGTAAAGAAAGAAAACAGCCTTGTCAGAAATATCTTTTTTGAAGTATTCGTTTATCAATAAATGATTTTATTGGGAGTCCCAAAATACTCTCAGCCATGTCCGACCTTGTGGAGTTCTTCAAATTAAGTAAATAGGACGTTCTTCCATATTTGTTACTGTTTGAAAGGCCATCTGATTTGGAGAGGATGCAAAAATAGATAATTCTTGACGTTGTTTTATTTTCCTATTGTCTAGACATAATTATTTCTTTTTTTTTTCACATTCCACACGTTATCTGAATAATCGTTACAGGTATTCCCTTTGCGACATTTTTCTCTTTCAGTTCACATTTTTTTCTGCTGAGTATGTTTTTCTCCTTTTTAATATTTTTCCGCATTTTAGATTTTGATCACATGATCGATTCCTTTTTATGTGTTGTGTATTTTTCTGTGTCGTAAAGTTTCGCTTTTCATTCTGATATTGCTCGTTTTCTACGGCATTTGCGTTTACAGGAAACATGTAGGAATCCCTATACCTGCTATGTACAGGAACCGTGTAGGAATCCCTATACCTGCTATGTACAGGAACCGTGTAGGAATCCCTATACCTGCTATGTACAGGAACCGTGTAGGAATCCCTATACCTGCTATGTACAGGAACCGTGTAGGAATCCCTATACCTGCTATGTACAGGAACCATGTAGGAATCCCTATACCTGCTATGTACAGGAACCGTGTAGGAATCCCTATACCTGCTATGTACAGGAACCGTGTAGGAATC
The DNA here is from genome assembly GCA_944474755.1 of Limnoperna fortunei. Lineage (NCBI taxonomy): Eukaryota > Metazoa > Mollusca > Bivalvia > Mytilida > Modiolidae > Limnoperna > Limnoperna fortunei. Next base: position 109,924,739 of record OX104111.1, read on the forward strand.
CCTATACCTGCTATGTACAGGAACCATGTAGGAATCCCTATACCTGCTATGTACAGGAACCGTGTAGGAATCCCTATACCTGCTATGTACAGGAACCGTGTAGAAATCCCTATACCTGCTATGTACAGGAACCGTGTAGGAATCCCTATACCTGCTATGTACAGGAACCGTGTAGGAATCCCTATACCTGCTATGTACAGGAACCATGTAGGAATCCCTATACCTGCTATGTACAGGAACCATGTAGGAATCCCTATACCTGCTATGTACAGGAACCGTGTAGGAATCCCTATACCTGCTATGTACAGGAACCATGTAGGAATCCCTATACCTGCTATGTACAGGAACCATGTAGGAATCCCTATACCTGCTATGTACAGGAACCGTGTAGGAATCCCTATACCTGCTATGTACAGGAACCGTGTAGGAATCCCTATACCTGCTATGTACTGGAACCGTGTAGGAATCCCTATACCTGCTATGTACAGGAACCATGTAGGAATCCCTATACCTGCTATGTACAGGAACCATGTAGGAATCCCTATACCTGCTATGTACAGGAACCGTGTAGGAATCCCTATACCTGCTATGTACAGGAACCGTGTAGGAATCCCTATACCTGCTATGTACAGGAACCATGTAGGAATCCCTATACCTGCTATGTACAGGAACCGTGTAGGAATCCCTATACCTGCTATGTACAGGAACCGTGTAGGAATCCCTATACCTGCTATGTACAGGAACCATGTAGGAATCCCTATACCTGCTATGTACAGGAACCGTGTAGGAATCCCTATACCTGCTATGTACAGGAACCATGTAGGAATCCCTATACCTGCTATGTAAATCCACGTCCTTTTCAATGACATTTTCGTCTTTTTATATATTTGTACGCATTAAATGTATGGTTTGACGTACAAGTATAAAAATTGTTCCCATAGCTAGGATTCTGTTACATATGTCCTACAGTTCATCTCAAAGAACAAAAGAAATAGTGGTCGCTTGAAAACAGACGTAAATTCTGTCAGTGAATCCTGAATTAACAGTTAAAGCTTGTAGTGAATCCTGAATTGTTAGTCGTGTTCAACGGTTAAAGCTTATAGTGAATCCTGAATTATCAGTCGTGTGCAACAGTTAAAGCTTGTAGTGAATCCTGAATTATCAGTCGTGTTCAACAGTTTGTAGCTTGTGATGAATCCTGAATTATCAGTCGTGTTCAACAGTTATAGCTTGTAGTGAATCCTGAATTAACAGTCGTGTACAACAGTTAAAGCTTGTAGTGAATCCTGAATTAACAGTCGTGTACAACAATTAAAGCTTGTAGTGAATCCTGGCCTTAGTTTCATAAAACTTCTCAAATTGAGATTTTCCTCAAATCCTTGAGTTTTTCCTCAAATTTGAAATTTCCAGCAATCTGATTGGTCAATATTTGAGTTGAGGATGAGTTGAGGAAATCCTCAAATTTGAGATGTTTTATGAAACCGGGCCCAGAATTATTAGTCGTGTTCAACAGTTAAAGCTTGTAGTGAATCCTGAATTATTAGTCGTGTTTAACAGTTAAAGCTTGTAGTGAATCCTGAATTATTAGTCGTGTTCAACAGTTAAAGCTTGTAGTGAATCCTGAATTATTAGTCGTGTTCAACAGATAAAGCTTGTAGTAAATCCTGAATTAGTAGTCGTGTTCAACAGATAAAGCTTGTAGTGAATCCTAAATTATCAGTCGTGTTCAACAGTTAAAGCTTGTAGTGAATCCTGAATTTTTAGTCGTGTACAACAGTTAAAGCTTGTAGTGAATCCTGAATTATTAGTCGTGTTCAACAGTTAAAGCTTGTATTGAATCCTGAATTATTAGTCGTGTTCAACAGTTAACGCTTGTAGTGAATCCTGAATTATTAGTCGTGTTCAACAGTTAAAGCTTATAGTAAATCCTGAATTATTAGTCGTGTTCAACAGTTAAAGTTTGTAGTGAATCCTGAATTATTAGCCGTGTTCAACAGTTAAAGCTTGTAGTGAATCCTGAATTATTAGTCGTGTACAACAGTTATAGCTTATAGTGAATCCTGAATTATCAGTCGTGTTCAACAGTTTAAGCTTATAGTAAATCCTGAATTATCAGTCGTGTACAACAGTTAAAGCTTATAGTAAATCCTGAATTATCAGTCGTGTTCAACAGTTAAAGCTTATAGTAAATCCTGAATTATCAGTCGTGTACAACAGTTAAAGCTTATAGTAAATCCTGAATTATCAGTCGTGTGCAACAGTTAAAGCTTATAGTAAATCCTGAATTATCAGTCGTGTTCAACATTTAAAGATTATAGTAAATCCTAAATTATCAGTCGTGTACAACAGTTAAAGCTTATAGTAAATCCTGAATTATCAGTCGTGTACAACAGTTAAAGCTTGTAGTGAATCCTGAATTATCAGTCGTGTTCAACAGTTAAAGCTTATAGTAAATCCTGAATTATCAGTCGTGTTCAACAGTTAAAGCTTATAGTAAATCCTGAATTATCAGTCGTGTACAACAGTTAAAGCTTGTAGTAAATCCTGAATTATCAGTCGTGTTCAACAGTTAAAGCTTATAGTAAATCCTGAATTATCAGTCGTGTACAACAGTTAAAGCTTGTAGTGAATCCTGAATTATCAGTCGTGTTCAACAGTTAAAGCTTATAGTAAATCCTGAATTATCAGTCGTGTTCAACAGTTAAAGCTTATAGTAAATCCTGAATTATCAGTCGTGTTCAACAGTTAAAGCTTATAGTAAATCCTGAATTATCAGTCGTGTACAACAGTTAAAGCTTGTAGTAAATCCTGAATTATCAGTCGTGTTCAACAGTTAAAGCTTATAGTAAATCCTGAATTATCAGTCGTGTACAACAGTTAAAGCTTGTAGTGAATCCTGAATTATCAGTCGTGTTCAACAGTTAAAGCTTATAGTAAATCCTGAATTATCAGTCGTGTTCAACAGTTAAAGCTTATAGTAAATCCTGAATTATCAGTCGTGTTCAACAGTTAAAGCTTATAGTAAATCCTGAATTATCAGTCGTGTACAACAGTTAAAGCTTATAGTGAATCCTGAATTATTAGCCGAGTTCAACAGTTAAAGCTTGTAGTGAAGAATTATTAGTCGTGTTCAACAGTTATAGCTTGTAGTTAATCCTAAATTATCAGTCGTGTTCAACAGTTAAAGCTAATGATTAAAGGTAATTGCCTTAACTTTAGTAAAGAATAGTTCCATTTTTGTTTGATTTGGTTGCCAGATTTATTGTTAAACAACAATGTGATAAGTCGCTATGAAATGTCTCTGAAAAAGTCATATTTGGTTATGTTATAAAAATGTTTCCTCCACAATCTGTTCCTGGCAATATTATCTTTATAAAAATTAGAAGCGAAACAAAGGAGGATATCCCTAGCGTTACCGATTCAACTCGGTGAATGAAGCTATATTATAGCTCACATAAAAACCTTGCATTATGATTGGCTAGCAAGCCTAATACATCAGGCTAAGTCTACAGCTGTATATACTTAAGATCACTTAAAGCACATTTTCATCTCGTATGGGGCCCCAATGAAAACTAATCATCATGGCCGCCTCGTTCCGCTTCGATTAGTAAATGTACCAAAGTGCAACAATGTCAACAACCCGGACATGTTTTAAACGACGTAAATAAAGTGATATGTAATATATTGTTTTAAATATAGAAGACGGGGAAAAAAATAAAAACAAAGGGGCGGGTTCTAGCTGAAATAATTTTTCAGTTGCAAGTCACAATTCTTACATGATTTTGTTGTGTGCTCCAGCAACGTGTGTCAACCGCAAACACAACAAACAAGAAACTTGATCTCAAGCGCAATGAAAGTTAACAACAATTTTCCTCTACTAACTACATCATCACGCCATTTCTCATCTTGCATTCTTCAGTCGTCCGCAATCCACTGATATTCATTTTGGTGACTTAATAGTGACAATACCGTCAACTACTAGTAAGCATAATTTAATTCGTTTAAAACAATAGCCACCTACACACATCAATTAAGATACAAGCTCCAAATTTTCCACTGATCACTATCAACAGAAGTTTAAGGATACATTTGGGTTTTTTATTGAACAGTAAACAAATTACATTTAGAAAAGATAATTGTTCGCTGTTATATAATATATAAAAATGTTTCCTTATTTTTATTAATTTGATTTGCAACCAAATTATTGTTGGTTGTTATATAAACTTTGATTATAAATCCCGAATGAGATTCAATAGTCGAGGCGTCATGAAAGTAATGATGAGGTGCCACAAGGGAAAATATTTATTGCATTTTTTTTTATTTTATCAATAATAACATAATTTGACAATTCCCCGAGTGTAATTCACGAACACTATTTATTGAAAATGCATTTTTGAAAATATTAGGCGTTCAAAACGTGTATTTCCAAAGAAATACCGATAAATTTAACACGTTCGGCTCATGGAAAATAAATCCTAAGCCATGAATGTGACATTATATACCATGTGTAAGACCGGAATATTAATATGTAGCTGATTTGGCTGGGTGGTCTAGAGCGCTAGTATAAAAACATTTAATTGTTCTGTATTGTACACCACTATAGCACATACTTAATTAAAGTCACGATTGGCATACCTGATTAAAAGTTGCTTTACAAAAAAGAATGGAAAACATATATACAAATATTTGGTTGCCGGTCACACTTTTTGTTTTGTCATTAATGAGACTAAAGCTAAATTTACAGACTAAAAAATTATTTAATGCTTGATTTTCTGATTGACGTATTCCAGTCATTCTAACCAAATTGACCCAACAGATGCATATCTTCACAGAAAAATACATGGAGAGCGATGATCTAAATTGTGTGTTTCTAATAAAGCTGAACCATTGTTTAATCGAATAAAAAAAATTCACTCACAAAAAATGAACCGTACTAGAAAAAATCACTCTATATATAACAGGCGCTACGGAAGTTAGTGTGGAAAGAATTTGTTCTCTTAAATAGTTTTAGTTGAGTTTGAACAAAAATAACTGTGATAAATATCAAAGATCAACCTACACTCCACCTAAAAAACTATGCCCGATTTCCGACAAAAGTGGTGAAAAATTTTAAAATTCAATTTCTAAAACTAGCCTTAAAAGCTCAAGAAAAGGGGCTTACATGATCATATTATTTTATTGCTTATACGAGCTCCATATGTCATTCATAAAATATTGTACTTTAATCTTAATTATATGAGATGCATATAAAATTCATTTTTTTCAATCCAAAGATGTGTTGTTTGTGAATAGGTGATCTTAATGTCAGAGGGCCGTTGCGTTACGGAAGTTATATGGTGTTACGGAAGTTTGTTTATAAACATTTATTGAACAATTCAAACTAAAATTTGTGCATCAAAACAGTCTCTTAAATGTTCCCAATGTTTCTATTATGCATGAAGCAGAGAGGCACTAATGCGGCATTCGAATGTCAAAAGTCCGAAAGGGCAAAGACAAAATCAGCAAACACAAACGAGAATAGCAAAAAGAAACAGACAACATATAAACACACAAAACAACTTAATAGCAATCAACAAGTCGTAACGAGACTGAACTCTGGTGCTCCGGAAGGGTAAGCAGTTCCTGCTTGTTGCAACACACATGCATCTTTGTTATTGCCTGTTGTTTTTACTTCATTTTTAATTGGCCCTTCCAATACATTTCAAATATTTAAGTACGTTGTCACAAAAGGCGAAGCATGGAATAAATGAAATATTTAATAAACTTGTATCTTTCCGATACAACATTTCAAAAATAATAACGCAATTTTACAAATCTAAGAAGATATAAAAATGTAACGTATCTGTTAATCAACTTTATAATGCCTTAATTTTTGGAAGATCGTCCTCGTGGAATTCATAGAATCGTCGAGACCTGCCAACTGACTTCGGTTCGTTTACTTCAAATAATATGTCTTTAAAATAAACCCAGACTCTATCATCGTGCGTTGGCCACTGGAGATGGATTTTTCCTTTCAGGTCATTCTTGGTCATAAAAGAGATGAATGCATCCGCATCTTCATCGTCGACTTTCAGTACTTTGCCCACATACCACTCATTGTCTACATTAGCGACTACATAAGAATCTACAGATGGAACAAATAAAGCATAATCAGATTTATCTACTGCTTGATGATCCGGTTCATCAACTGCTTGGTCATCTGGTTCGTTTTCAGTTTGATCTCTAATTTCGTCATTGTCATTTTCTCCTTTACACAGAATGTGTTCTGTCCATCCATGGGGACTTGTTTTCACATCTTTGAGGCATTCTTCACAAGAGCATGACATGTCTCTGGTCATAACTTTGTTCTTGGATATTGGGACAACAGCGTGTATCTTGAAAGTTCCTGTGATTGGAAGAGGTTTATCTTTTCCTTGAAGCATTTTTTCAGCAATATCTACATCTTCTTGGTTGTAGAAAAGGTACTTAATTTTGCTTCCATTTTCTTCTGTTTGTTTTGCCCAAGCAAAAAAGTCTTCCCCGTTTTGAATCAAAACTTTTCCTTGTCGAATGGCCATGTCAGCACCTCTTTTAATACTCGCTCCTAGCCCATCACAAGGGCCCTTTCCGTGGCCTGATTCTAAATAATTCCACCTAGCTTCAATCCCAAAATCTTCTTGATGATCTGCTAATGCTTTAAAAATGGTCTTGTTCCTGTACTGAGAGGTGGGCGAATCTGTTAGGTAATGAACCTTTTTTTAATGTAGGGTAATCATCTTTTAGCTGCGGAATCAGCTTTCTCAGAATTGTGTAAACAACAGTAGCGTTATGTGACAGAACATCTGATACTGCTACAAGACTCTGAAGTCGCTTATCAAAGTTTGGAGGCAGGTATGTAACCATAGTGTGCAGGGATACCATGGACTGGTTCCAATATGACGACTGTATTGCTTCGATTGATGTACACAAAAAGTTCTCTGCGAAATCCATCCATAATACGATTTCGTCATTAGGTAAGTTTTCTCGTAGTTTTCGCATCTCAGAATACTGATTTTGGACCCTAGCCACGTGGTGTCTAAAATCCATAGTCTGGTTATCAATTACTTCTAAGAAGGTTTCTCTTGGGACTGTTTCCTCTTCTTCTTTCCATCTGCTCTTGTTATTTTCTATCTTCTTCTTCCATGAGGTAAATTTTACATTGTCAGGTAAGTTTGGCTCAATTGATTGTCTAACCTTGTCCACGGTGTCGTGGTTTTTAATGAAGGTGTCTGGGTTCTTGGACACATTGATCCCGTATGCTCTTATGGCTTTCAATTTTAGAGCTATATTCTGGTGACGTTGGCAAAGACAGGTTCGTCTAGACGCAAAGTTTGCAAGAAGAAGATACTTAGGTCGTGCATTATAAAATGTCGCCCTTGATACTCTAATTTTCGGATGTTCCATTCTAAATTTCTCATGCAGATTGTGGGTGTAGTCATTCAATATTTTCTTCTGATGTTCAATTCCGTTGATACGTACTGTGTCTGTCTTCTTCTTCCCAACCAGAACTGTGCTGTTGTCTTCTCTGTTCAAAAACGTTATTATTGTTTCTTGAAGTTCTTCCTTCCTAGCCAATCTTTTTGAGGGTTTCTTCTTTTCAACTTCACCTTTCCTATTGAGTCCTATGTTTCTACTAAGTTCTGACATTAGTTTGTATTTCTTAGCAGTGTAAAACGGTAGTTTTGCAACCACTTTCTTGTTTATTGAGCGAATAGCTTGTTTCAGATCCTGTACTAAACATTCCGCAAATAGAAGTCGTTTACACATGAGTTTTCGCCCTTTCTTCGTCAATTTTAACTTGTCAACTAGGTTTTTAGTTTTTGATCTTGGTGTTAAGTTATGTGAACATTCTGTTTCCGTAGTATCTAAATCTGCATCAGACGATTCGTGACTTTTCCCCACTCCTAGTGCTCGGAGTCTTTCCAACCTTTTCTGTATTCTTTTGTTGTTGCGAATAAGTACCTGATTCTTATCATGTAGTTCTTCTATTTTTCTGTTGGCATTCTTCAAGCTGGACTTGTATCGTCTTCTGACGTATTTACCCTTTTCCGAAAATCTTGGGAGAATTGACTGTAGAATGCTTCGATCTTTTGATGCTGATCTGGTTGATGTGGATGGACCCTCTGTAGGTGAATTAACAACTACCATCTGTCTTAGTTTCTCATTTTGATAGTATTTCTGGAATCTCTTTCGACCTTCTTTTTTTCGCTTTGCGTGTTCCTTTTTTCCTAAATTTGCAACTGGGATGTAGGCATCTCTTTTCCTCTTACGCTCCTTCTCCATGAAGCTATTGATATTCTTCTCCTTTTGGCGCTGTCTCCATTTTCTCTGACGTTCAGCATTTGATAAAGCCATGGTGCTCTGAAAGAAATTATTTATAATTAATATTGAATGAGCTACAAATTGTCTGTTTTACATTATTACTGTTATTCTTTTCATGCAGTATATGTTAGTGTCTGTACGAGCCAGTTTTTAATGGGCTTTTAGGAACTTTTTTTGTGTATTACGATGCTCAACGTCAATAAATATGTTTTTTTTTTATTGTATCGATACATGTTATTCTACTCAAAATAAATTAAAAGTGTAAAATCAATCTTAAATTGTCTCATCAATGAATAAAAACACTGACATCTGATGCTTAACTGTCTATTTTCTAATTTCCGTAACAGTGCGGTAAACATTTTTGTATGTAGTCTAAATTTCATATAACACCGGTTTATAAGCAGACGAAACGTGGAATGTTTCAATTAATGATTTTTCTTTTAAAACATAAGTTATAATTTATTTCATGGTAATGGTATTAACAAATCATCTTTCACAATAAACTATAATGCATAAGTACCTTTATTTTTCTTCGATCTTCCTTGCTTGCATTTTAAATAACAGTAAAAGCTGTCTGCTTTTTTCAAAATATAGTATCCGGTGATGTGTGAATAATAGCAATCGGATCACCTCGGTTATTTCCGCCTATGGCCGGAAAGTAATCTCGGAGGTAAGTGTATGGATATGGACCAAAAATCGGTCCAAATGTGATACGGTTAGCCTGTTTACACAACAACATTATTTTAGTGCGATGAAATAGATTATCATTTAATTATTCAACTATACAGATCTTTATCGAAGCAGAACTAAAAATCGGATAGAAGATTGTATTTTTTAAACTTAAATTCGTTAACACTGCCAAACAATTAGTCTCCGACAACGTTTAAATGGATAAGTATTTGTTTACAATCTGACGTCATCAGTAACAATCAACTAAACGTCAATGACAAGCCAATCAAATGAATGAACTGAAACGTCACAAACGAACTTGTGACGTAACAAATTCTTTGAAACCACTGAAAATAGTTCAAAATGGAGATCACTTACCTCCGAGGTCACTTTCCCGACCCTTGACGGAAATGGCCGAAAGATGTTCCGATTGGAATAATAGTTGTACTCAGTGAATCCGATTATCGGACAAATCAGGAATTCCGTAAAATAGTTGTTATGGAAGTTAGAAGTTACGGAAGTTAGATTCGATCATAAAATGCAATTCTGATTTTATTTTCTTCGTATATCCGTCAACAAACTAGAAAAGATTTCCTTTAATTCATTTTTGACTGAAAATTCAAACAGACTCAAACGGCTAAATTAAAGACAAATGGACTGGTTTTGCGTTATGGAAGTTAGTCTCTTAAAGGAGACAAGCGATATTTCGTAAATGAACATGGTCAATTCAAAAGTAATTAAAGCAATCATTTCGGAAAAATTGTAAGTTAAAAACGAAAGGAATTACTTTCAATTATAGTCAAAGGTTTTTTAAAAATTGCGCTTGTGGCAAGTATTTATCATTTATTTTGTTATTGTTACGGAAGTTTGAGTGTATTTTGCGACAGAAGAATTTTATTCATACGAATGTCATGTTGATCGACTTCTCAATAATCAACGCCGTAACATTGTTTTAATAAAGTCTATGCATATGTTAACCGAAGATCTATCATCTTTAACGCAAAGTAAACAGAAAAACCAATGGCAACAGATTTAAAATTCAATAAGCGACATGATGGCATTTTGAGTAACATCTCAATTTGGGAGTCAAAATTATCAACCATATATCGCTAAACATGACTTAATCGTCATTTAACAAATGAAAAATGCACAATATAAATAATTGTTTCCTCTCAGACCATCGTGTGTGCTACTGATCATTAACATTTCATATTTTTCGTATGCGACACATTTAACATACAGTTGGTCACATTTAATTAGAATCAGTGATTCGTGTAGTTTAGTGAACGTGTTTTTCAACAGACAATTGGTATTTCAATGAAAACTGATTGTGCACCATTGCTTACCGATCTGTCGCTCCATTCCTGCTTACAGTCACTTTAGATAAGAAAGACAACAGTGTAGACAAGTAATTTAATATCGGCTTCCTTTACATTGATGATGTTTTTTCTTTTTATTAATCAATTCTATATTTGGTGCCTTTCTACATTGCGGCGCTTGAAATTAGACACATGCACTAATTTGTCCGTTTCGTATTCGGATTTACACCACTCAAGTTCTACTAAACACCACGACAAAAGTAATGACAGTAACTTTTTAATCTTCAACTTTCCCTTCTTGTGCAGCAAAATTCCACCCTCTCCGGCATATGGAGTGTACGTTTTTACTTATACCTTACTTAATACCACCATTTCCATCATCGAACTATTATAGTAAAGTACGTTTTGGTGCTCATAGGCTGCTGTCTTAATTGAAGTAATATTTTGAAAGACATCTTTGACTTATAGACACATGGCCAGTATCTGTCTCTAAAATGAATACAGACGTAGGATTGTTGTAAATTATTATATTCCTTTACCGTACTTGACTGTTAGCGATACAACAGGTGTGTTGCCACAAACAGAACCTGCTTACTATTCCGGAGCACCTAAGTTCACACACATTTCCATAAATGTTCGTGTCGATGGCTTTGGTTTGTGTGTTGTTTTGTTCCTTGTCTAATTTTCACACCGATCAACCGACTTATATCATTTTGGTGAGAAGTAGTATGACACGATGCAAAAAGATATAAACATGTTAGAAGCGACGAAAACGTAGGTCAGTTTTTCCTATTTTTTTATGTTTTAAATTTAATGTAGCGAATAAAATATATTAAAACACGATTTAGCATAGATTTTGCAATAGATATATTCAGTCCTTTAATCTCTTGCTTTTATTTGTGTCCAACTTATCTTATAAAATAAACGAAAAATGCATATATAGTTATTTAAATGCTAAAATGACCTTTTATGATATAATTTTATTTCAAATCGGTCGTTTAAATATAAAGAATATTCATTTAGCTTTCGCTTTGCCTAAAATGTATCTTGAACATAATGCATAAACAATATTAATTTGATTTAATTGCACTGTCAAAGAAATTACGATACGATGTAAATCAGTTCAATGATATGATTAAAACAAGAAATATGACTTTGTATAAGCTATTAAATTCTGCTAACCGATTAAATAAGTATGCACTTTAAGAGTTCGTAACGTAATAATATATGTAATTTTTTATTTTCTTGTCAATAGCAAGCATGAAGAGGAGGATGGGGAAAATTAATTTAGATTACTGTGCATAAAATATACAATGAACAAATTGCGACACACAATAACATTTGCAGAAAAGCTTTCAAACTATACTTTGTATTTGTATGCAACTCTTATTTTATTATCTATACCAAACGAAGATAAATGGGAGACATAATTGCTTTTGTCTGGTAATTTACATCATCTTCTTTTTTTTTCTTCTCCTTTAAGGCTGATATTTTCAGTGAAATTTATTTGACACTGCAAATCGCATAATAATACATGTTTAGGATATGTAAGATAGCTTTATCTAGTGTTACATTACACTTTTCATTTTTAGGAGGTTTATATTGGGATTTTTTGGTAAAAGAGGCAAAAGAAGTTCGATATATTGTTGTGTGTCCGTCCGTGCAGCCATTACAAATCTTGTCCGGGATATAACTTTTTATCCTTTAAGGTAGGCTTTTTGATATTTGGCATGTGGATAGATTATAACTAATCGATGTGTCGCATGTCACTGGTGCTGACATTTAATTTAAAAATTGGACCTCCAAAGGTCACATCATTGCCTTTTGAGTGACTGCTTCGTGTCCGGGATATTTAACTTCGAAATTTGACCCCCCCCCAGGATAACATCAATGCCTTTTTAGTCATTGCTTCGCGCCCGGTTATAACTTTTAAAATAATTGTTTGACTGTTTGTTTGCTTGTATGAATGGTTTTAATGCCTTTCAGCAATTTATCAGCTGTATGATGTCTTTATTGGGAGTGGAAGCCTGAGTACCCAGAGAAGACCCCGACCTTCGGTGAAATAGGCTAAGCTTTTCATATTTGCCATATGGGTAGATAATTACATGTACTAGACAATTGGTCTCCTATCATGGTTGTGGACCTTAGACTTTGAACTTTGACAAGTCGATTCGCATTTTGTTTTTATTGACAAATAAGTACCAGGGTTTTAAATCGTATACAATCCATTAGTATAAACCATAATATGAAATATCCAACCAGTACGATAAACGAAACACGAGAAACGTTTGACTTAATTGTTCAATACGTATAAGCTGCAAGCAGGAAGTAGACAGAAGGTCGACAGTGAGATTTGTGCAGAACTTACTGCCTATTAGTACGAATCGCCAAATATCGAACCGTTCCAATTTCCAGAAGGGGTTAAATGTTGAACTAAAATCATTGTAATGCACATCGGCCAACAAGAAGTAGGGTTCTGTCGGATAACAGCCTTTAACGTACTATTCGTTTGTACGAAAGCCCAGAAGGCTCATTCGATATTCGAAATTTGAGATTCAAGATTCGAAACTCGAAATTCGAGATTCGAGATTCGAAACTCGAAATTCGAGATTCGAAATTCGAGATTCGAGATTCGAAACTCGAGATTAGAGATTCGAAATTCGAAATTCTAAATTCTAAATTCAATATAGTTATAACATAATCGTCTACTAATCAGAATAGTTCTTATATAAAGGTAGCCACGTGCTATTATGTTTATTTGGTGTTTTAACCGTCGACATATTTGTCAAAGAATGACTTGTTCAACATGGCTTTGTTAAAAAAAATCAAATTTATAAGCATTATTTGTTATTTTATCAAATTAATTCAGTTCACAATAACATCTCGATTATACAAATCAAGAAACAAGAATGTACATGTAAAACGGAATTCAACAAAACTTGGTGTGTAGAAAGTACACCATATGTAGTTGTGCATGTTACCAGGGCATTTTGGTCCTCAAATTTTGTGTGGGGGCTATCAGGGGTGGATCCAGAGGGGGCCCTCCCTTTTGACGGAAAAATTTTGTTGGATATATAGGAAATCATTAAAGCATGACCAAAGTGGGCCCCCCTTGGCCAGTCAGTGGCCCCCTTTTCGAAATTTCTGGATCCGCCACTGGCTTATTTTGGCCCTTTGAACTTAGAAATGTGCTGAAAATACCCATTAATTATCTTGTCAGCACAAATCCTCTGAAACTACTCAGAACTATACAACATTTTATGAAACTTGGTATGTAACTAGTACATCATATATGTAGTTATGCATATTATCAGGAAATGTTGATTCCTAAATTTATATGGTAGTTATGAATCTTTGAACTTTTGAAAATTTTTGTAATCCTCAATAATCATGGTTTTCGCTTTAACTCCATTAAAACTACTCAAACCAATTTTTATGTAGTTTCGATATAACCAAGGAGTTCTGATTGGTAGAGATTATGTCACACGCAATCTGATTGGCTAAAACTACATTGAATTTCGAATTTCGATTTCCGAGCACCGTGCGGGATCCCGGTGGGTAAAAGAATAGACCGCAGTCGCGCTAGCTTGTCGTAAAAGGCGACTAAATAGCGCCCAGTACCCTGACCAGCGTGTCAGGTCGGTTTGTCTAAAGACCGACTGGGATGTGTGCCCCAGGTGGTTGAATGGGGTACCCCTGGCAAGCTGGGGTTGTCAGGCCATAATACGGAAAACCTGACCGCAAACCATATTAGTGCACCGTGTTGGGAAAAATGCCACGTTCCTCGCACGTTAAAGAACGCTGCTGTAGTATTCGCTATGAGTAGGGATTTCGATCCCGCTACAGGAGGCTAAATTGCCCGACCCTATCCATCCTCCCATTTGCCAGTGGCAATCTAAAATCCGTTACCCTTATTTTTCCTTGTGTCCCATCCAATTTTCATTCATCATCATTTCATGTTCATTTTATCATCCATTTCATGTTCATCGCCTGAATATAGCTGAAATATTGCTGCTCGGGCGTTAAACACCATTAATCAATCAATCAATCGATTTCCGAATTTCAAATCTCGAATATATAAGAACTATTCTGATTGGTAGACGATTATGTCACACGCAATCTGATTGGTTATAACTATATTGAATTTCGATTCTCGAATTTCGAATGAGCCTTCTGGGCTTTCGTACGTTTGCACAAATCACCATATCAATCATCAAACTATTTTGATTGAAGAAAACCCAAAAGAGTGACAAAATAAATGTCGACGTTCGTACTTTCTGCAAAACTGAATTTTTATGTCACCGTCTAAAGGTGAAGGTGGCCTTCGCATTTGGGGCGTTGACATAAAAATAAAGACAATATTATATGACATCGTTAAAGGCAGGCAGGGTGCTTTGATTTTTGTTTGTTTGATTGTTTATCATTATTTATTATTCATTTATTAGAATTAACAATAAAAGAAAACGGTAATTAAACCATAAATATAAATAATTTTGTAATAAAACAGTGTACATTTGTGTAAGTATTCTCTAACCAGATTCGTAGATTCTTTTCTGTGTATCTTCAGGTGTCTACAGGTGTGATCCGCGATGAAAATTGTGTATAATTCGGTCAATGAAGGTAAATCTCGCGGTCTGTTCGAATGATATAATATTGTCGTCTTACCCGTTTTCCTTTTCTGTTTTCATGTAAAAGATTACTGTGGAATTCTCAAAATATTTGCAACTGATAATGTTAAAAATTATTAGACATAGGCAGTATTCGTGTTACAGTTATATATGATGTATTAATTCTTGAGATTTAACTCTTATTTGTACGCTAATTAACCTTAAATTTCTCGCTATTCGTCTTTATTATAAATTGTAGCTGGACTAGTATATAGGTTCCTGATTGTAGGCAGCACATTTAATAATGTTTGCCTAAATTCATACCTTAAATATAATTTGTAAAAAAAAGTTTGCCATCAATATAATGACCTACCAAGTAGATGGAGCCGTTTTATACTATTTAATGTCGAGATAGTAGGAAATATTTGTACAAGTAGGGAATATTTGTACAAAATCTCTTTCGTTATTTGTTAATTGTTGATAGGTGAGAACTCATATGTAGACATATAACACAGATTTCCGCTTAAACCCTGCTCTGGGATGGTCTAAATGAGAGCATTTACTCTATGTTTAATTCCTCACCATGGTTTTACCTTGTTACCTTTTTCCATGTCTAGTGATTTGTGTCAAGAATGTATACATTATAGTCCTATTGTATTAACAATTGTAGACTTTTTGTATAACATTTAACGATATACAGACATTAGTTGTAAAAAGTCATTGAAATGCCCCACGTGGAAGTTTAAAACTAATCAATTAAGAAATACGTGGCTGTTTTCAATCGTGTCAATTGACTTTTATTCATCGTGTCATTATAAAAAGATGAACTGATTTTTTCCGTATCATTTTTTCAGTAAATGCGTAAAGAAAAATGATTCAAACTCCTAATAAATTGCAATTGGAAGAATAATATATGTTGATGGACAAATATATGCCAAATAATTTTTTACTACACTATATTTAATACAGTGAGTTTTTAACGCAGCGATTTGGAAAAAGTCATCTGTATACGTATAGGTCTTAACTTGTTTATATCTTTTTTCACCGTGTCATACTTCTTCTCACCAAAATGATATAAGTCGGTTGATCGGTGTGATTTTGTGTCCCATGTATTTTTATTAATCTTTTTGAACTTAGAGATTTGATTTATACACATACTATTCTTGCAGAAGGAGATCAGTCGTAGATCTATTTAGCATAAAACAACGACCAATACAACGTAATTTTAACTTTGTATTTGTTACTTGCTTCGGTCGTGGAAGATTGTCTTTATGCCACCTATAAAGGAGATAACATTTACAGAGCACTTATAGCTTTTGAAAGTAAACAAGCATCGAAAACAGTTTTTAGTCAATTAGTGGTTTAAGACATTGCTGTGTTAAAATTTGACATATTTAGCATTGTCGTGCTAAGATGTCAAGTAGATTCTCTTGCGCAACAGAGTTGGTACATTCCGGTTATTTTTATATACTGGATTATGTTTAAGAACGTCAGAACAGTTGTTCTAGTACTTGTAAATATTTTTTGTTTCACTTTCTGAATTGGCTATCTAACGTCTGCGGCCACATCCGAATAAACAGACATGAGGCTAATCACAACGAAACAACAGAAAAGATAATTACACACGTTACATATAACATTGTGTGGCAATTAATGTGAGCCTTTACCCATATTAGACACACGAATATCTACATGTACGAAGGGCAAACTACATAATACAATATCAGAACTGGCGGGAACAAGATGCGGGACCACCAAACTCCAGGAACCATCCTAGATTTTGTATAAAAGTAATATGTTCAACAGATCTGTTCACTGTTGCAGACTTTAGAATTTGAACCGATTTAAAACATACATGACACCAGAATAAATTTTGCATATTTCAGGAAACATACAAAAACTTTGCTAGTAATTTAACATAAAATAATTGAGAGTTAGTGGAGGACCTGCACTATTTTTGGAGTGAAATTGAAAGTAAAATGCTATTTTTAGACCATATTAATTTAGTAATGCGCTCATTCTTATGTGCAATAAAAAATTTAGGATTTAATTCTTACGGAATATTTATCAAGTGCATATTTTGACGGGACACGTGTCATTTTATTTTAATTGAAGGTAAATTGTCGAAGTTAAGTCAAAATCATCAAAATCAATATAGCTAAAGATGAATGAAACAATTGTGACCTGACACCACAAATACACACAATTATGTAGCAGGGTGAAAGGCAATTAAAGATCGAACCCGTAATTGTTATACCATAGCAACAAAAACATGTAGAAAGGTATCACACCAACGAACACAATTATGTAGCAGGGTGAAAGGCAATTAAAGATCGAACCCGTAATTGTTATACCATAGCAACAAAAACATGTAGAAAGGTATCACACCAACGAACACAATTATGTAGCAGGGTGAAAGGCAATTAAAGATCGAACCCGTAATTGTTATACCATAGCAACAAAAACATGTAGAAAGGTATCACACCAACGAACACAATACATAATACTGCACAATATACAACCAACAGAGGCGACCTCAAAATAAACTGCTAAGATAGATAGACAGGAAAATATTAAGACCAATTTTAAGGAGTCATCTAAAAATTCTGATGAAATAATCATATATAAAATTAAACAGACATTTAAAAAATGTCACGGTTAGGCAACCAGAGTTAAAGGAAAAAATGAAAATGATTATAGCAAGAAGGACTATCAAAAAGTTTTAATTTAACCATAGGAAATATTTCTTGTGATTTATGTACATACAAAAACAACGTTTTTAAGCTATTAGATAGACTGCAACAGGCACTGAATGTAGCTGGCCAGTCAACAATCAGCGAGTTCATATCTAGATACACACTTGTGCTTTCCAAAGAAATCACATCCACAGTTAAACATACAGTAAGACAAAATACTAAGAACTGGGTTGTAAAACATTACTTATATGCACAAAGGTGATGAAAGGATGAAATGATTGCAGGTCTTCAGAATAACCTTAGAGTAGCAGTTCCATATTTTGTAATATCTGTACAGCTATGTGTTAGTCCCGTGAAATATACAAAGTAATTTTCAGGTTGTCGTTTGGTGATAAGTGCTTATATTATAATCAAAACAGCAAAATCTAATAAACATAAAACATTGTATACGGAGCATGCTGTAAGAGATAATGTCATGTCGTGCAGCTCCGTGAAAACATAAAAACTATAAGTAAATGTAATATTCTATGTTCGTTAATACCGGGGAATGTCAGGAAGTATCCAATGTATACCAAACACAACCTTACCGTTAATCACTAACGGATCACGAATTTCTTGTAATTGTATTACATTTTGTACCCTTTGAATAATTATAGAAACGACAATGCATCTTTCGACCTATCTGCAGATAATGTTTTCTGGCGTTAATACTCACTTATTAATTTAATTATTGGTAAATTCTATATGTAGAACAAAAGTATATGCTGCGTGTTACATGAAACCTACTGCCTTTTACTTAAATCTGTATATAAACTGAACATAAAGCATAGAAAACGTCACACTTCTTTCACCCTCCAATCACGTTACGGTGATAATGTCATTTACATTTAGCGTTGTATTTAGAGTTAATCAGGTAATTCTTATGTAAATCATGAATAAAATAGGGTTTTCATGTAAAACATGAGATAAAAATAAAACCTTAGTTCAGTTTTGGTGTTATAACCTTTCTATTTTAGTCAATAATATACTAAAACTATACATCTTGCAAACTCCACTCAGTGTGTAACAAATGCTGATAAAAACGCAACCAAGATTGGTCATGGTAGAGCTCTTTAGCTCTTATTTTAGATGTTCAACCCAAATTTCGCGTCACACGGCATTTGAGATTTAATGAGTCTACGATATAATGCTTATTCAACAGCCTCCGAGCTAATGAAAGAGTAGCTGATCGTTCTAGGAGCGTACCTCGGCGTGTTACGCAAGATGGCCGCATACGATTCTTTATTTTCGTGACCTATTGTAACCTATCAGAAAACCAGAAAAGGGTACTACCACACAATTATACTTTTCGATACATTTTTAGAGAAAAAAACCAGGTCGATATTGGATTCCTCTTGACAACTGTGCAGCGGAATCATGCAGAGTACAAACATTTTCCCTATTTTCATGTAATTTTAGTACTGTTGCGATTTATCGCGACCCGACAGTTGTTTTTAAACAATCAAAAACATGCAAAATTCTATTCATGTAATAAAATATCATATAAGTATTGATAATAATAACATTACTATAGTATTCATCTTAATGTTTTGTTTCTTTCATAAAGATACACTGCTTATGCGTCCATTTAACAAATGTATCAATAACAATTATGAATACGTCAGATACAAAATATAATATGATGAATTCCTTCGGGCTATAGCTGCTCACTCGAGAATTTTCAATAACAAAAGACGTAAAAGGGTATTTATGTTGGTCTTATTACGTTAATAGATCCTATTTCTTGTAATAATAGTTGCAAAATCACGATTCACGGGGAGTATACAGAGGTTGATGTCAGGTGACTATCATTTTTGTAATTTCTGCATTTAACAAATGGTGCATAGAACATTAAGTTTATCAGAAACTGTTTGTTTGTTTGTTTGAATGATGTATAACGCCACTGTCAGCTATATCATGGCGTCCAGTTTTTATTGGGGGAGGAAGACGGAGTACAGGGAGAAAAACCCCGATCTGCAATAGGAAAACTGACAATCCGTCAATTAAGCTTGGAGTCGAGTACACCATGCCCGCAGTGAGACTCGAACCCGCAATCCCAGTGTTTACAGACCACGTGATCAATAGTAGACGAATTACATTAACCACACGGCCAGCGAGGCCCCTATCAGTAACTGTAACCAGTGTATTACATTTATGTTTACCATGTTTAAATTTAAATTAGTTCATCAATAAAAAGTGGTCATATCAGGTTTTTCAGAAGGATAATTGATTGATTGATTGATTGATTGTATTTAATAATGGAAAATTAGTCTATTCTTATCGACATTTGAAAAAGGTCGAGCCCTCAGTGTTCCGGAAGTATATGCATATCCAATCTAACTTGTGATACACGTTAATATGAAATTAAAACAATTAAAGGATATAAACATTAAATGAAACAATCATTAAAAATTTTTATTAACAGAACTAATATAATAATTATTGCGGTATAAAAGTGACTGGAGTAGACCATTCTATTCCCTGTTTTGTTGACTGGAATAGACCATTCTGTTCCCTGTTTTGTTGACTGGAATAGACCAATCTATTCCCTGTTTTGTTGACTGGAATAGACCATTCTGTTCCCTGTTTTGTTGACTAGAATAGACCATTCTGTTCCCTGTTTTGTTGACTGGAATAGACCATTCTGTTCCCTGTTTTGTTGACTGGAATGGACAATTCTGTTCCCTGTTTTGTTGACTGGAATAGACCATTCTATTCCCTGTTTTGTTGACTGAAATAGACCATTCTGTTCCCTGTTTTGTTGACTGGAATAGACCATTCTGTTCCTTGTTTTGTTGACTGGAATAGACCATTCGATTCCCTGTTTTGTTGACTGGAATAGACTATTCTATTCCCTGTTTTGTTGACTGGAATAGACCATTCTGTTCCCTGTTTTGTTGACTGAAATAGACCATTCTGTTCCCTGTTTTGTTGACTGGAATAGACCATTCTGTTCCCTGTTTTGTTGACTGGAAAAGACCATTCGATTACCTGTTTTGTTGACTGGAATATACCATTCTATTCCCTGTTTCGTTGACTGAAATAGACCATTCTGTTCCCTGTTTTTTTTGACTGGAATAGACCATTCTATTCCCTGTTTTGTTGACTGAAATAGACCGTTCTGTTCCCTGTTTTGTTGACTGGAATAGACCATTCTGTTCCCTGTTTTGTTGACTGGAATAGACCATTCGATTCCCTGTTTTGTTAACTGGAATAGACCATTCTATTCCCTGTTTTGTTGACTGGAATAGACCATTCTGTTCACTGTTTTGTTGACTGGAATAGACCATTATGTTCCCTGTTTTGTTGACTGGAATAGACCATTCTATTCCTTGTTTTGTTGACTGGAATATACCATTCTGTTCCCTGTTTTGTTGACTGGAATAGACTATTCTGTTCCATGTTTTGTTGACTGGAATAGACCATTCTGTTCCTTGTTTTGTTGAATGGAATAGACCATTCTGTTCCCTGTTTTGTTGACTGGAAAAGACCATTCGATTACCTGTTTTGTTGACTGGAATAGACCATTCTATTCCCTGTTTCGTTGACTGAAATAGACCATTCTGTTCCCTGTTTTTTTTTGACTGGAATAGACCATTCTATTCCCTGTTTTGTTGACTGAAATAGACCATTCTGTTCCCTGTTTTGTTGACTGGAATAGACCATTCTATTCCCTGTTTTGTTGACTGAAATAGACCATTCTGTTCCCTGTTTTGTTGACTGGAATAGACCATTCTGTTCCCTGTTTTGTTGACTGGAACAGACCATTCGATTCCCTGTTTTGTTAACTGGAATAGACCATTCTATTCCCTGTTTTGTTGACTGGAATAGACCATTCTGTTCCCTGTTTTGTTGACTGGAATAGACCAATATGTTCCCTGTTTTGTTGACTGGAATAGACCATTCTATTCCCTGTTTTGTTGACTGGAATAGACCATTCTGTTCCCTGTTTTGTTGACTGGAATAGACTATTCTGTTCCCTGTTTTGTTGACTGGAATAGACCATTCTGTTCCTTGTTTTGTTGAATGGAATAGACCATTCTGTTCCCTGTTTTGTTGACTGGAATAGACCATTATGTTCCTTGTTTTGTTGACTGAAATAGACCATTCTATTACCTGTTTTGTTGACTGGAATAGACCATTCTGTTCCCTATTTTGTTGACTGGAATAGACCATTCTGTTCCTTGTTTTGTTGACTGGAATAGACCATTCTGTTCCCTGTTTTGTTGACTGGAATAGACCAATATGTTCCATGTTTTGTTGACTATAATAGACCATTCTATTCCCTGTTTTGTGGACTGGAAAAGACCATTCTATTCCCTGTTTTGTTGACTTGAATAGACCATTCTGTTTCCTGTTTTTTTTATTGGAATAGACCATTCTGTTCCATGTTTTGTTGACTGGAATAGTCCATTCTGTTCCTTGTTTTGTTGACTGGAATATACCATTCTATTCCCTGTTTTGTTGACTGGAATAGTCCATTCGATTCCCTGTTTTGTTGTATGTTTTGAGTGTTGCTTATCGTGCTGCGTTTGTTTAAACCATGGATTTTTATTATTTATTATAGATACTACTTCTTGTCTGATTTAATTTTTTATTACTGATTTCGGTAAATTTGAGACGAAAGCTGATAGAAAGGTGTGGTATTTTTAAAGAAAAAAAATTGCCAATTAATTCGGACGCTGCAATGTCTTTCCCTCCCTCTACATCTATCCATTCATTTATCAATCCTTTCTTTCTTTCTTTCTTTCAAGGTCTTTAATAACGGCCTAAATATGACAATAACAATTACGGTGTAGGACCATTGTTTTTTTACTCTTCGGCTATATTAAAATTTGAAAATTTAGACTTATTCAAGAAAATTTACCTTCATTTCAAATTAAGTGACACTTCTGTCCCATATACAAATGCACTGAGTGAACATTCTGACAAAATTTTACAATATGAGAACGAACACTCAACCTGAAGCCCACGTGGTCTAAAATTCTACTTTCACTTTCTATTTCAGTCCAAAAATAGTGCATGTCCCTAATTGACTCAACATTTTTATGTTCATTTAAAACCAATAAAACTTTATCCTCAAGTTTCCTAGAATATTCAGCTTTCCAAAAATACCATATTTATTCTGGTATCATGTGCGGTTCAAATTCTATATGAGGCAAGAGTGAACCTTTCTGTTGAATAGTGTACAACCTCTGGACTGGTTCCCGGTATTTGGTGGTCCTACACCTACAATTATTCGCGAGCTGTTAACTATACACCGAGGATACATAATAGTCCATTGTGGAAAACCATTTCTTAATATGATTGTTAACCAGTTAGAAGAAAGACAATGTTTGAAAATTTCACCTAACGTTAATAATTATTCATTTTATGTTGTGTTCCACTTTGTATTTTTGTTATTATATCAATGAATTTGTAAAACACGCATTAAATATTACGTAAACTTACTTTAAAAACTTTAGAAATATTATAACTTTGAAAATTTGAAGTAAAGAACTTTTAAATATTCCATTCTATTTACTCTGTTGAATTCATAATGAATTGACAAAAATCCTCAATGGACCGGTAAAAACTATAATGGTCTGTCGAATTCTATAGGACCTGATAAAACATAATGATTGTCATTAGGTGTGGCGGATTGCTCAACATCATTGTTTAATTTTATGATTGTCATTAGGTGTGGCGGATAGCTCAACATCATTGTTTAATTGTATGATTGTCATTAGGTGTGGCGGATAGGTCAACATAATTGTTTAATTTTATGATTGTCATTAGGTGTGGCGGATAGGTCAACATCATTGTTTAATTGTATTATTATCATTAGGTGTGGCGGATAGGTCAACGTCATTGTTTAATTTTATGATTGTCATTAGGTGTGGCGGATAGGTCAACATCATTGTTTAATTGTATTATTGTCATTAGATGTGGCGGATAGCTCAACATCATTGTTTAATTTTATGATTGTCATTAGGTGTGGCGGATAGGTCAACATCATTGTTTAATTTTATGATTGTCATTAGCTGTGGCGGATAGGTCAACATCATTGTTTAATTTTATGATTATCATTAGGTGTGGCGGATAGGTCAACATCATTGTTTAATTTTATGATTGTCATTAGGTGTGGCGGATAGGTCAACATCATTGTTTAATTGTATTATTATCATTAGATGTGGCGGATAGCTCAACATCATTGTTTAATTTTATGATTGTCATTAGGTGTGGCGGATAGCTCAACATCATTGTTTAATTTTATGATTGTCATTAGGTGTGGCGGATAGGTCAACATCATTGTTTAATTTTATGATTGTTATTAGGTGTGGCGGATTGGTCAACATCATTGTTTAATTTTATGATTATCATTAGGTGTGGCGGATAGGTCAACATCATTGTTTAATTTTATGATTGTCATTTGGTGTGGCGGATAGGTCATCATTGTTTAATTTTAAAATTGTCATTAGGTGTGGCGGATAGCTCAACATCATTGTTTAATTTTATGATTATCATTAGGTGTGGCGGATAGTTCAACATCATTGTTTAATTTTATGATTGTCATTAGGTGTGGCGGATAGGTCAACATCATTGTTTAATTTTATGATTGTTATTAGGTGTGGCGGATTGGTCAACATCATTGTTTAATTTTATGATTATCATTAGGTGTGGCGGATAGGTCAACATCATTGTTTAATTTTATGATTGTCATTAGGTGTGGCGGATAGGTCATCATTGTTTAATTTTATGATTGTCATTAGGTGTGGCGGATAGCTCAACATCATTGTTTAATTTTATGATTATCATTAGGTGTGGCGGATAGTTGAACATCATTGTTTAATTGTATGATTGTCATTAGCTGTGGCGTATAGCTCAACATCATTGTTTAATTTTATGATTGTCATTAGGTGTGGCGGATAGCTCAACATCATTGTTTAATTTTATGATTGTCATTAGGTGTGGCGGATAGTTCAACATCATTGTTTAATTGTATGATTGTCATTAGCTGTGGCGGATAGCTCAACATCATTGTTTAATTTTATGATTGTCATTAGGTGTGGCGGATAGCTGTACATAATTTTTTAATTTTATGATTGTCATTAGCTGTGGCGGATAGCTCAACATCATTGTTTAATTTTATGATTATCATTAGGTGTGGCGGATAGCTCAACATCATTGTTTAATTTTATGATTATCATTAGGTGTTGCGGATAGCTCAACATCATTGTTTAATTTTATAATTGTCATTAGGTGTGGCAGATAGGTCAACATAATTGTTTAATTTTATGATTGTCATTAGGTGTGGCGGACAGGTCAACATACTTGTTTAATTTTATGATTGTCATTAGCTGTGGAGGATAGCTCAACATCATTTTTTTATTTTATGATTGTCATTAGGTGTGTCGGATAGCTCAACATCATTGTTTAATTTTATGATTGTCATTAGGTGTGGCGGATAGCTCAACATCATTGTTTAATTTAATGATTGTCATTAGGTGTGGCGAATAGCTGTACATAATTTTTTAATTTTATGATTGTCATTAGCTGTGGCGGATAGCTGTACATCATTGTTTAATTTTATGATTGTAATTAGGTGTGGCGGATAGGTCAACATCATTGTTTAATTTTATGTCATTAGGTGTGGCGGATAGCTCAACATCATTGTTTAATTGTATGATTGTCATTAGGTGTGGCGGATAGCTCAACATCATTGTTTAATTTTATGATTGTCATTAGGTATGACGGATAGGTCAATATCATTTGTAAAGATAATCATCAAAGCATTATACTTACCCCAGTTAGTTGAAAAAGATCATGACAATAGAAATATAGGCTTTATGCTCTGGGTATGAAATTTTAATTATGTCAAATTCTTTGCTTAAATTAAAATAGAACAAAGTTACAGCCCAGTTTTGTGTGATACAAAACTAGCATTCAGGATTATTTTGGCAATATATGACAAAATGCTCACCTATTTCAATAATTATTGTTAACTCACACGCGCTTTTTGAGAATTGTTTGCATGTTTCCTCTTTTTTTATTTGCCGCTAAGTTACATCGACAATATGGAATTGTGAAGACAATAATACCGTAGTAATGCAATAATCCCTGACTCACCTAAAGCATGAATGCCTTGGATATGTCTACTATTTAGATAGCGTGAGTTAAATATTAAGTTCTTCAGTATCAACCTTTTAATCCGGCTTGTCATCTAACACCTATCGTCTTAACAAAAGGGATACAAGCTGTCAATTAGTAATCTGGAAACGAACATCACGATTTGTTTTAGTATAGAATAATTAATACCGAAAGTGCTGTATTAGTTAATTGAACCTTTTGGACCTAAATTCGACTTCACCTCAATTGTATATTATTACGAGGATAGAAATTCAGACAGATATCTAATTTGTTGTGCATAATATGGATTATTATTTATCAAAAGTGCATGAATATGAACATAAATTGATATATTTGAAGGTGTTGTAACTGAAAATATTTCTTCGAATTTTTTACAGAACTACCTGCCTTATCTGGATTGTTTGTTCGTTTTTTTTTTTTTGAATGGGGTTTTAAGACCATTTTCAGCCATTTTTTCGCTATATCGTGGCGTCCACGTTTACGGGTAGAGGAAGCCGGAGTACCCTGAAAAAACGCCCGACCTATTTTTAGGAAAGCTGTCAAGATTTGAGTCGAGTGCAACCTTGCCGCTGTGACTGTGAGACTCGAATTCGCCAGACCACCTGATCGATAGTAGACCACTTAACCACTCTTGCCGACAAATATTTATTTATTTATTTATTTATTTATTTATTTATTTATTTATTTATTTATTTATTTATTTATTTATTTATTTATTTATTTATTTATTTATTTATTTATTTATTTATTGTTAGTTCTGTTGGTAATATTTTTTCTTTTACTCTGTATCATAATGCATACACTGAGCATGCCTGTAATTCTGTAAATGCAATTACCTATTACAAGATAAGATACTCTTTTATTCTCAAAAACCAATGACAGTGGTACAGAGAAATATCCATGTGTATGGAACAAACAGTCAACACAAACATACCACATGTGCAATCAAACATACCTTACATATATACATATGATATATACAATAACATAAGGAGCCTAGAAAAAGTATGTTTTAAGTATTTCTCTTACAAGTCTACATGGGTTTTTTTTTGTTTTTTTGTTTTTTTTTTTTGGGGGGGGGGGGTTTATTTGTTGGTCGCACACATAATTTGTTTAAATTTCAATATATTTTGTCTTTGTGTAAGTTTCTTATCTAGTAATTGACGCAAAATTTGATTAAAAAAATTACACTCCTTTATAAAATGATATTAAATATCTTTATTCTCAGCAACAAGCAATACCTAACACTGCTACAGAGATACAACAATAAATTTAAAATAACTATATACAATATATATATATATATATATATATATATATATATATATATATATACAGAGAAAAGTTACACAGATCTAATAGCCTGGAAGAATAAATTCAGCATTTATATCTTTTATTAAATTACTTTCGTCAGAGTAGGTATTCTCTTACTTGACATTAGTTTTGAAACTTTAATAATATTGTACCTATATATAAATACTGAGATGTTTACCTGATGTTTACTTGTTTTACATTAAAGTGATCGCATTCTATGAAATAGTGCGATTCATTACATAATACACATTTACGCTTTTCCCATGTTTTTTTTTTTGCTATCACCCTGTTTTGAAGTTTATTGTTTGTTGTTCTAAATATCCACAAAAGAATTGCCTTTTTTATTTTATTAATATTAAAGTAATCCTCAAATTTAAACTGTTTTAAAGGTTCCATAATTTATAGCTTTTGTTGAATTTTGTACAAGAGAATTCAAATTCTGAATAAACTGATCCTGTAGACGTTGTTTTACTAAGTATTTTAACCAT
The DNA here is from genome assembly GCA_944474755.1 of Limnoperna fortunei. Taxonomy (NCBI): domain Eukaryota; kingdom Metazoa; phylum Mollusca; class Bivalvia; order Mytilida; family Modiolidae; genus Limnoperna; species Limnoperna fortunei. The sequence goes on from OX104111.1 coordinate 109,952,341, forward strand.
TCATTATTATTAAAGATTTCATTTTCCCAAATACAACAGAAGCCATAATCATTAAATATCTGTTTTTCAAATGAAATCCAGTTAATTTCCATATTTGATTTCCATTTTATTGATGCCACAGTCTGTACAAAATGTAGAGTATTTTGATTGCTTGCCAATTATAAGCATTGCCAAATAGCATACAGTTCTTACTTTGATATATATGTAAAAAGGGAATCGTCCTAGCTCCCCGTACACCATATAGCTAGGTGTGGATGTTTTGCAATTTAAAAGAGTCTTACAAAACTTTAAATGTATTTTTTCCAAAATGTAATTATTACTAAAACCCCATACTTCACACCCATATAGCATGATCGGTTTGATCATTTTTGTCTCGCCTGCGACGAAAGTCGCTGGAGGCGAGACATATATATGGGAATCCGGCGGCGGCGGCGGCGGCGTAAACACTTGACATCTTGCTTCATATCTTTGTAAGCCCAAGCTCTAGGTCCATCAAATTTGGTCCAGAGGTAGCTTATGATGAGTACTTGCCAGTCAGTCACCTGTCACCTGACCTTGACCTCAATTTCACGGTCCAGTGACTACGTTAAAGTTTTTGGGTTACAACAGTTCCTCTGTAACTACTCATGGTAGGATGACAATATTTGGTGTATAGGTTGCTGATGACTAGTACATGACTGTCTGGTAGGTGTCACCTGACCTTGACCTCAATTTCACGGTCCAGCGACTACGTTAAAGTTTTTGGGTTACGACAGTTCCTCTGTAACTACGCATGGTAGGATGACAATATTTGGTGTATAGGTTGCTGATGACTAGTACATGACTGTCTGGTAGGTGTCATCTGACCTTGACCTCAATTTCACGGTCCAGCGACTACGTTAAAGTTTTTGGGTTACGACAGTTCCTCTGTAACTATGCATGGTAGGATGACAATATTTGGTGTATAGGTTGCTGATGACTAGTACATGACTGTCTGGTAGGTGTCACCTGACCTTGACCTCAATTTCACGGTCCAGCGACTACGTTAAAGTTTTTGGGTTACGACAGTTCCTCTGTAACTACACATGGTAGGATGACAATATTTGGTGTATACGTTGCTGATGACTAGTACATGACTGTCTGGTAGGTGTCACCTGACCTTGACCTCAATTTCACGGTCCAGCGACTACGTTAAAGTTTTTGGGTTACGATAGTTCCTCTGTAACTACGCATGGTAGGATGACAATATTTGGTATATAGGTTGCTGATGAATAGTACATGACTGTCTGGTAGGTTCCACCTGACCTTGACCTCAATTTCACGGTCCAGCGACTAGGTTAAAGTTTTTGGGTTACAGCTGTTCCCCTGTAACTATGCAGGGTATGGTGACAATTTTTTGTATACAGGCCACTGCTGATATTTAATGCTATTTACGTAATGCTTATGACGAAATTTATTTTCGTTACTGATGCGGAATGCAGGCGAGACGTTTTTCTGTGTCCACACTTGTGCCAAATAAGTAGAGTTGACATGTTAAAGAACGTTTTTTTTGCCAACCATATATAGCCTTTAATGCCTTATCAGCTTGATACTTTTTGGTTAAGTTAAAGTTTCCGGTTTTAATAAAAATTACACCGAGGTAATTGAAATTTTGAGATTTATATTATTATAACTGAAACTCAAATTTTTTGGTGATCTCTCATTTCCAAATACCATGACTTAAGTTTTACTGACATTTTTTTTTAACTTCCACGTGTAACAAAATGCATAAAAAGCATCCAGTTGAACCTAGAGATCTTTTGCTTTCTCATCTAATAATGCGGTATCATCGGCATATAATATAATAAAAAGTTTTGAGAAACTATCTGGGTTGTTTCCTATGTCATAGTTTTTAGTCCTGTAATATTTTAGTATCGAAGAATGTTCCTATATTCTATAGGTATATTATTTAAAAGCATTTTGTAAAAACGTCATTCTCTCAAAGCCTTTTCAAAAGCTTTTTCAAAGTATATAAAGACGCATAATAACTTCCTTTTATTAAGTCCCTAACCAATGCTATATTTAGTGACTATTTACATACAATTTACCCTAGCAAGCTTGAAATTAAAGACACCATTAATATACCAATGTAAGCCTCTTACTAAGACCTACTTCTACCAATAGATTTAGAAAAACTACAAATTAGACTCTACAACAAACATGATGACTTCAACTTTCCAATTGTCAAATTCCCGTTAATCAACAGCAACATTTCTTCAGCTCCAAAAGTTCTATGGTCGTCACCACGACTTAATTGGTCGTTATGGAAATCAGTGTCTCAAATACGATCTTACATTTTCGCTAAGTCATAGATAGTGTTTCCTATTCCATGATTTGACTTTTTCATAGACATGACAATTAGTAACTCGAAGAGCGTCTAATTAGAGGCAGGCACTGCTTACTCGTCTAATTAGAGGCTGGCACTGCTTACTCGTCCAGAGCACCTGAGTGCAACCATGGTTTTTATTGGGTTCGGGTTACTCTATTTCTGGTTTTGTGTTTTGGTTTTGGTGTTGCGTTGTGTATGTTTGTCTATATCCGGATTTGTAACTGTCCCTTGACTTGTATCTTGTTGTTCGGTTGGATTTCTTTGCTATTTTTTCAGTATATGGAAAAATATAACAAGAGTAACAATATTGTCTATAGTCGAGTAATTTTGACGAAATCTAAAATGTTTTTTTCCTCAGATAATTCATTAAGTCTTGCATGTAAAATTTATGTACATAATTTATCTAGACAATATTCGGTTGAATCTTTCTTTTACCTTTGTTTAAATGTTTCAAAAATTCTTTCGTTTCCAAGTTTTTTTAATATCTTCTGAGAGCTTTCTGCTCTAAGTTTTATATTTCGGGTTATCGTTTCCAAGTTTTTTAATTTTTTTTGAAAGCTTTCTGCTCTAAGTTTTATATTTTCAATCCAATATCTGCCTATAGTTTTTTCAGCTATAATCATTGCCGAGCGATTTTGTGAAGAGTTGCTATATGCTTAAAAGGTTTCTTCAATTTTCTATAATTTTGAAGCGCAAATCTGCTGTCCATATACAACCATGGTTTATTTTATTTTATCTTTTACAATTACTGTTTCTATTTTGTTTCCTAAAGGTTATATGTACCTAAGGTTTGTTTACCAGATGTGGCAAAATATCACCTCAATCTTCTAACAACGTATCTACAGTATCTTGATTCACATCAACCACTTGTCTATTATATATAGGTATCAAGTTCTGACAATTTATCAATATCAATATTATTCTGAAAATCAACTTGCTTTTTGGGGTTCCATCTTTTAGTTTTTGTAAAATGTTTATCAACATGACTCAAAAGATTATCATTATAGTTTTGGTTGTCGATTATATATATTCATCACATCAAAAACACATCTTAATTGCAGAGTAAACACCTGAGTACAATTTTCTAGGTTAATGAATAACAAATTCGTAATAATGAATAATATTAATGTATTTTCAATAATATTCCAATATATTTATCACTTCCTACTCTACCATTAACAATAGAAAGGCTATTGCTTTTAAAAAACTCTTACAACATATGTCCATATATGTTTACAACGTATCCATACCAGTTTGTTTAATAGGAAGAGATAATTGCTCTAAAACACCAGTATAGTTATCCATATAATGTGACATATTATTTTCATTATGATCGTTTCCGTCTAGAAATATAATACCATCTACAGGTATCAATGTACTAAAGCATAGCGGTATGGGTGCGGCCATTTTATGAGCACAATGTAAAGCGTGAAAAAACTGTCAGGTGAAACGCGATTGGTCAATAATGATTGTTAAAGTAATCATATTTTGGAAAGAGATGCAACCTTTGGTATGAAAATACACAAAAAGGAGTTTTAAACACATTTTGGAGGAAGAAATCAAATTTCGAATACGTAGGGGCACCTCTAGGAAATTTGAAAAAATGACACTCCCCCTTTTTGACCCTCATTTTTCAGACAGAAAAGCAATGCGAACCTATATTTTCAATAACACCAAATGAATCAGGTATTCTTTAACATAAATAATCTCTCTTAATTTAACATTAAATTAATTTTGTCTTTCAACGAAATAATAATCGAAAAGGGGTACCCCCATATGGAAAATACCATTAAAAGGCCAATGGGTTTTTGCATTCTATACTTCTATCTATCTATCTATATGGTACGAAACTCTGTCTTGATAGACCATTATGTTTCGGAATAACTTATACGAAATTTACACTAATAAAGTTATGAACTGAAGAAGAATATAACAAGGAGGTATCTAACTGTAGCTGTAGAAAAAGAAAGAGTTAAAGCACAGAAACAAATTCCATATTTTATTTTCGGTCCTTCTGATTAGACCAATCCGGCTACCGTAGCGGCCCCTGGGCATACACCCAACTGGCATAGCTCTAATCTTCATTAGGACTTACTTACAATATGGACCAAAGCAGACTAGAAAGTAACAGATGATAGCCCTCGCTTGAATGATACCAAGTCGGGGGTCTCAGCAATAGAAGCTGACAGTTGGTTCCAGGTGCGGATCGTGCGACCCTTAGGACGTTGCACTTATCGGGGTGAAATGACATTCCCCAAAGTTCTTCCCATTTGGCTAAGGCAATAAGGTCAGCTTGTAGGTCGCTTCTTATCTCTATATACTATAGCATCGTCAGCAAAGAGTCTAGTCCTATATGTTACGCATTCTGGCAAATCATTAATGAAGATGAGGAAGAGTAATGGTCGAGCACAGTTCCTTGCGGAACCCCGCTGACAACTGGTGCTTTATCAGATGTTGCCCCATCGACAATGACTTGTTGTGTTCTGTCCGATAGAAACGCTTTAATCCAGCCTAGTGTTGTGCCCCGAATTCCATAAAAATCCAGCTTTGATATTAGTCGCTTATGTGGAACCTTGTCAAAGGCTTTTGAGAAGTCTAAGATGATGAGATCTTCTTGAATACATTTGTCTAGGGATTTTGCCAACTCGTGGGTTAAAGTGAGTAGCTGAGTTTCGCAGCTTCTTCTTGCCCGGAAGCCATGTTGACAGTCAGTGAGTATTGTGTGTTCATCTAGATGTTTCAGGATGTTGCTTGTGAGAATATGTTCTTGTATCTTGCAGCATAGGCAGGTAAGTGATACAGGTCTATAGTTGCTTGCTTTAAATCGATCTCCCTTTTTAAATATTGCTGTCACATTGGCATTTTTCCAGTCGTCTGGTATATCACCAATGTTGAGGTCACTCTGGAAAATCTTTGTAATGAATGGCGCTATTGCTATGGCTATGTCCTTTAAAATCCTGGCGGTAATTTGGTCTGGGCCACATGCTTTACTTGGGTTGACTTTCAAAAGTAACTTTAGGGCACCGCTCTCAGTGATTTCAATATCTGGCATTGATGGTAAAGGGTTTCCTGCTGGTTTAGGAATGGTGGAGCCCATGTCTTCTTGAGTAAATACTGATTCATATTGCTTATTAAGGATGTTGGCTTAGTCTTTGGGGTCTGCATGCATCTTTCCGTTGTCTTTTAAAGGCGATACTCCACTGGTGTCTTTGCGTAGTGATTTAATATATGTTAATATATGACCAGAAGTGCTTCTGTTTTCCATGGTTCTCCTCTATTTCTGGGTCTCCAAACTCTATCAAGTTGTCGACATATTCCCTATAAGCTTTTCTCTGTATTCTCTGGGCTGCAGATTTTGCCTCCTTGTATTTCCTGATGTTTTCTGGACAATTTGAAGCTCTCTTTTTCTTGTGCAGTCTTTCTTTCCTTCTTAGGGCTGATTTGACTTCTTTGGTTATCCACTATTTGTTGTTTCTATTCCCTTTTATGGTCTTTTGAGGTATGTACTTATTCATGAGTGTTGATAGTTTGGTCTTGAATGCTATCCATAGGTTATTTGTATTTCCTGTTTCTACAAATGTCATAAAGTCCTTTGTATACTCTTTCAGTTCAATTTTTAGTTGGTCATAATTAGTTTTACGGTAATGCCAAACTTTATGTGGGATGCTTTTCTTCTTTCGAGGTCTAAGACTTGACTCAACAAAAACCGATTCATGGTCTGAGATGCCTGGTATAATTCTTACTTGGTTAACAAGTGTCTCATTATTTGTGAAAAATAGTTCCAAGATGTTCGCGTGTGATTCTGTTATTCTAGTTGGTTCTTGTACGAGTTGGTCTAGTGCTGTGTTTCTACTAATTTCTAGAAGTTGTTGGCATGCTGATTTGTGTGTTGCTCCAGTTTTGATACTTTCAGTTTTCCAATCGATACCTGGTAAATTGAAGTCACCGGCTAGCCATAGATGTGCTCCGTTGTGTGTTGGTATTCTAGCAAGGTATGATTCAAGTGGTTTGAGGTTTTCAGGGTCTGTGAAATTTGGTGGTCTGTAGAAAGATCCAATATATAGGTCTTTGGATCCCGTGATTTTTATCTTTGCCCATACTAGTTCACATTCATTGTTTACTTTAAGTTCTTCTGGCTCCTCGCTCTCAAAGTTCTTTGAAACAAGTATAAATACCCCACTTCATTTATTCGGTCTTTGCGGTAGCAGTTAAAGTCTGATGGGAAGACTTCTTGCGAGTTAATAGATGGCTTTAACCATGATTCTGTACCTATTACTATATCAGCTTGTGTTGACTCAATCTGGTTGGATAATTCTACATGCTTGCCTGGTGTTTTTATGGATTGGCAGTTTACTATCAATATTCTAAGTGGGAGGTCGTTTCTCTTTGTTTCAGTTTTGGATGGTGATGATGTGGCTGTTGGGTGATTAAAGCTGATTTCTGATTCAGTGCTTGATTCATCAAGGTAAGAAAAAGAGTTTGTAGCTTCGAATATGCTGGTGTTGAACAGACTGGTTGAAAAGTTTGGTAGACCACAGGTGCAGCATTCCCATGTGATGTTCTTTAATGCATTATATATATTGTTGTTCATGCCTATACATTTCTGATGATACCACTGATCACAGCTGTCACAGCAGACTCCAGGTGTGTTCCATCGCACTGCCTTGGAGCAGACTGCGCAAGGGTATTTTTCTTTTTGGCGTTTGAATTCGGCAAATTTTACTTTAAGCGCATAAATTCTGCATAAAATCAAGGATTATAACAAAATTCATTGTTTATATACGGGTTTTAATTATCTATAGTCTATTTCGTGAAACATGCTACATTGTATTTTCAACGAAACGTAAGGGGTGGGAATGACTGAAAGGCTCGTGGTCAGTGTGTTAACTAAATTCGGAGTTTTTATGTTACAGGACGCATAAAATAGCAAATTTAGTCTAATTTGGTGATTCCAGTTGAATTTTTGACAATTATAAAAGAACACTATGATCATTACGTTTCTTCTGTCGTAATCTGACTTTCTGGTTGTATTATATTAATGGGCGAAAGTTCCACAAATGTTAACAGATTTCGTAACGCTGTTTGCAAATCACCGAAGTGAGGTCCAGCCTTCAACCATAATGTTGTACTATTAAATTAAGGTCAGTTTTGAACAAGTTATAGTTTGTTTCAAAAACCGTTAATTTTCAGAAGATCATTTGGACCGCATTTCGTTCGTTCAAATATGGACCTTGAATCAAAATTTAAGAAAGAACAGTCGTCAAACATAGGCATCTACACATGCTATTTGAATTCCTGACTAGTATTCATTAAACCATTAACATGTGCAAATTTGCCACTATTCTCCTCTGTGATATTAGCAGCTTTGTTTACAGTACAATTGCTGCATTTACCCGAATTAAACGTATATTTCATTTCAACATGTCTATTATTATAGATATAAAAATTATAGATATCATTAAAATATTCCTTTTCTTTTTCAACAGTGTGTGTAAAATCAGTATAATCTAAATTAAACACATTCTCGTCCGGTTACTACGTTGGTTACATTACAACTCGGACCATAACAAATTCGGACTACCAATGGAAATGTTATATGTTGGGTTATGCCTGTATAATTTTTATGTAAACTAATGTATAAATTTCTGTTCTAAATCGTCAATTTTTTCGTTTTCACTTCGATCAACGTACACTTCATTATCAATATAGTGGTGGTCACGAACGAGTACCACGTGTTTCCTTTCACGCTTAGCCTCCTTCTGTATATGGTCAAGTTGTTTCTTTAATATCTTTCGGAAATTGTTGACAGATGCCCTAAGGTCAGTTGCGTAGGTGGTGCGCATTTTCCAGCACATGTTGGAGTTCTTTATCATAGAAAAAGCGTTCCACAATTGCTTTTTTCCATAGGTTTACTATTCCGAATTTTATTCTATGCTTTATCTTGAACGGCATTTTCCTGTTTCTTTATACTTTCCTCCCCATTACACTACTTCTCCTTCAGCCTATATCATATTTACAGTCTCTACAAGGCTTTCAATGTCAGTTTTGCTTTTATTACGTTTAATATTAAGTACCTGACATTGGTCCTGGATTTCAGCAACTGCTGACTTTTTATCGGAAACAGTTTTAAATTGTCAAAGAGATTTGCTACACCTTGTTTCGACTTCAGTGATTTTTCTTTTTTGAAAGTTTATATCTATTTCTCCTTTTCTGTAGCTCTATTTGTAAGAAAAATGAATGTATTATTTATTACTTACATTAAGAGACAGCATTCTCAAAATTCTGCAATCGTTTGTAGATGCTGTTGATAAGATTAAATATCATCGTTAGAATGCGATTTACGATTTTTTTCCGATTCGTCTAAAGTCATCATACTCTTTTGGAGCAGAATGCTAGTCTTAGTAAGAGACATTTTTACATTTCAAACAATTCAGTACCTGATTAAATGCAGTTATCGGTCAAAGGTCAACTTTGTTTTTATAAATATATTTTGTAATTCAAAACTGGATCATAGACTCCAGATGTTTAAAAATCATTTCTAGTTACATTGAATATTTGTTTTTGCATTTGATCAGAAAAATTTGAATAAAGTTCACCCAGACTACATGGATAAATAATATTTGACGAAATACTTTTATTTAAAATATATAGGTACATGCATTAGTAAAGATGTATTTAATATGAGGTGGTTTCCTATGAAGTTTAGGCACTACGAGAGATGCAAGGTTTACATAACACTTACCCTATTCCGTAATCAAATAGATATACTTCGTTTCTCATCCTTATTTTTGATAAGGATATTATCCATGGCTGCTGTTCATGTACATTGGGGATTTGGATGGTTAGGTACGGTGATTTTATTTTTTCTGACCATTCTTTGTAAAGTAAGTCAAGATTTTTTATTCATGCAATTGTTGGCCTCTAAAAATAATAAATTTAGTATATAATTAATAAACTTCACTATGACATGAAACAATTAAGAAACGGTTAATGGGTTGTTGTAGAACATAATAACAGAAGCTAAAATGAATAAAACCATTGTATCATTGAGAGCTTCATCTGGGTATAGTATAATATATTTTGATTGATATCATTTCTTAAGTAGGCGGTGTTAATCTACATAATTTGCTAACAATATTGTACTGACCTGGAAGATCTGGAATGAGCAAGACCGGGGTTTTATGGTGTACACTCATGAAGTCAGCTGATACCGTTACTTTAAGTAGTATACGGACTTGAAATCTGGACGGACATAAGACTTTCACCATATGTAAGAGAAAGATAGATTTTTCAAATCTAGATTACAGAAACGTTTAATATCGGTATCATTCAGACTGGATAGCTGGCATAACACTTTCTAAAAGAACTAGGTAGGAGACCTAAGATGATATTGTATTATAGCATAATGTATAATGTATGTTATACTAACTCTTGAGTATTTACAAAAAGTCTTCATTTTAGCTATAGGTAGTATGCAAAAAGGAAAACTGGTTTTACTATTCAGGGAAATACTGCTCACATGGCTTTCAACACTATCAATAAAACAAACATTTGTTGATGTATTTTAAGTTACCCATAAAATAAAACAGGTATTATTAAAAAGGATCTAACAAATCATAAATTTTGTTCTATTAGACAGCAATTAAGATTAAATGTTACTAAATTAAATAAGCGCTGTCAATCCATCCCACTATCTCATTCAAATGTAAAACCTATACGACAATTACATTTCCCGATGTACTGCAGGCGGGTCGTCTATAAAAAATAAGCTCGATGTATTAATATTCCCAAAGCTGAATTCTGTTAATTGTCATCTAATTAATAAAAGATGGATTATTAAAGTGGCAAATTGAAACATAAGTGGATGAGATTGTAAACCACAAAGTTAAGATACTATGACAATAAACCTGACCCTGTAGACTTCGTTCTTAATAACGTTTTAGCAGAATATCTTAATAACTTGCTGTGACAAATGAGCGCTATATCAGTTACATACTAGTACTTAAACAAAAGTTTTAAATTTACAATTTCGATATGTTTTATTTGTTGAACAAATTTTAAATTCCATATATGTCATCAAAATGTTGCATGTTTCTAGCCCCGCATATAGTGATAGCATATTGTTATCGTCGTTATACAAGATTGTCACATAAATGTGCTGAGTAGGGAGGACAAATTTGCATGTTACTCTTTGTGCACGATGCAACAGGATGTAAAATTTCAAAACACAAGGTCAGCATGCCCTGTAATCATGGATATTAAATATCCTCGATAGATGATCTTTTCATATATCTTTCATGATTCGATAACATTCATAAAGTTGAAAGCATTTGGTAAACAATCAAATTCTTGCATATATTTCATACTAGTACCATTTTTGGTTTTACTTTGACGTCTATATTAACAATAAGGATCATACTGGATATATCGATAATCCATTTTTGATGATGTCGTTTTAGGCTGTGTACCGTTGATACCTGTTATGTCTTTAATGAGAAAAAAATATTAAAATGTATTGTAAGACATCACACGAGCGGCATTTTGATCCTTCTGAACGTAATATCTGAAATTAACAGGTGTTCATTAAAAAATGTATATGAAAGGCTAACAAATTATAGTGGCCAACAAAAGGGATATATTTAAGGATGATGTAGATTGCTGAATGATAATTATTGATGAAATTTTATTTGATTGATTTACAATAGAATCAGAAGTCTCTGAAAATATAAAAACTGTAATAATATTTACTTGTACGACTGAACTTCAAATACAATAGAAATTGAAATATTACACAAGATAGAAATGGTGGGGACTGTTAATCGGAAATGTCTATGTGTAGGTAGAAGAAAGCTGTGCTAAAATTTATATAGCAGTATGGCTGTTGGAAACCAATAAATGTTGTAATGGAAAAACACCTACGTCGTGTTATAATCTTGAAGGTGTTTAAATTTTAAGGTCAATTACAAGGTAATCAGTAAATTAGACTCGGACGCAAACTGTGGATTCATAAGAAGTATAAATAGATGTTTCTTTTTTATAAACACATATAAAGAACAGATTTATTAATACAAAAATGTTTAAAATGTATTTGGTTTGAAATTGCAACTAAGAGAAAAACCTATATTACTTTTCTGGTCAATATACATGAATTATTAACTAGTTGAGTAAAATATATGTGACATTATTCATATAATATCGATCTAGTGCACAAGCTCAATACCAAAAAAAAGTGCCAATACAGAAAACAAGGCTAACACAGTACACGGGCTAAGTGCAGAAAAACAGGGTCAATACAGGAATATGGATTATATTTTAAACACAATCGTTTGCATTACGCAAATTTGTTATTTGAACACTTGATGGTTTTAAGGTGCAAACCTGAAGTTAAACTCGGGAAAACATTGTGGTCAACATTTAATAAGAAAAATAGCAAAGAAACCCCGACCGAACAACAAGAGGCAAAAGTCAAGGCACAGATACAAATCTGGATATAGACAAACGCAACACAAAAACCAAAATAGACAAAAAAACCAGAAAGAGAGTAACCCCAACCCAATAAAACCATGGGTGCACTCAGCTGCTCCGGACGAGCAAGCAGCACCTGCATTTAATTAGCGAAAATGTCAGATCGTATTTGAGACACTGATTTTCCATAACGATCAATTATTGATTTTGTAACAGGAGAATTTGCACAAAACAATTGACATTTGTATACATAGGATTTATCATAAGAAAGATTCATTATTTCCTAGAGAAGCCGCATTGGATCGAGTATAATTATATTGGTCAAGACATTGGTACTAAAATTTACAACTGAAAGATAAAAGTTTCATTTATTGGGCCTCGGATAACATTATTAGCTCTCTACGTTGCCTCGCGATAATACAGCTATTCTCCACCCAATACAGCTTAACGGGGACAGAATGCAGGTCAAATTTAAAAACAAACCAACTGAATAACACTACGTGAAATCTAGAAAACGAACAATGCGTTATTGTGTCATAACTCTTCTAAGTTGTAAGGAAATCAGTGTTGTTTGTCGTATTTTAAAACATCTCTATATTTTACAGTTATAGTGTTTGCAATTTTAAATATAACTTTCAAGTATTCAAACGTTTGCCCTTGCCAATCAAATTTGTACGTTGCTGAACCTTTTAGCGGTAAGTGATATTAGGAAAGACATTGTTCTTCTATCTTACTGGTCTAAATAACGTTCTTAAAACAAAATATAACATTCTAAACTACGCTCAAACAAAATTTACGCGTTAAGCTTGATTAAAGTATGCAATTTTAACTCATGTGGTGCTCATCTTCAAATCCATATTTCAGGAGTGGTCAGATTCCAGGCAGCATAAATTACAATTAATCACATTTTAATATTCTATAGTAAAGATCGTTATTAGTTTGCTCAGTCATTTTTATGCATGGAAACAAAATGAGTTTCACACGATTTATGACGCAAAATAACATACACAATTTTTATAGTGCTAATATATACCTGGGGGAGGATGTATACTTCCTTATAAAGTTTAACATTTAGGAATTATATTTGCATTCAAGTCTAAAATACAGTGCGAAGAAAACAAAAATGGAATTGCCAATGCCATAAATTAACACATAAATATTACAGATATATAATAACAATTTTGTGAACTATTAAAACGAATTTCGAAGATTGGTTTTTAGTCTTATATCAATTTTAAGAAGTTGATTGTGACTTTTTCCTATTTTTTTCGGTCTCTAATATTCAACAGAAATGTATTATTCATTAACTTTTTAATATTGCTTCGCAATCGATAGCACATTATCTTTATACTATATGTACAATTTGCAGTTGACCAACAGACAATTAGAACAATGTATAATGACACAATAAGAAATTATTTTGTTATCTTCCTTTAAAAGTATAGGCACATAGTAATGACATTGTTGTTCAAACAGTTTTATCGCATGATGCATTTTACTATGAAAAATAGTACAAATGCATCATATCTGAAGTGAAAAATAGAAAGATATCTTTAGAAACAAGTCGACTCGTTTGTCTATACAGGTTTGCATTAATGTTTAAGTTTCCGAGACAACAATGAATTAATACCCTTAGCTACATTATCATTGTGACATTTCAGGAAGTCGTTCAACACTTTACAACCTTCGAAAGAAAATTCTTGTCACTTTTACTAATTGTTTTCATTATTTTCGTTTTGATTCAAAGAAGATGACACGTAATAGACATTATCGAGTTAATCCATGTTCTAAATTTATGTCTTGTCATCTTTGCACTGTATTGTCTAATTACTAGTACGTATAGACTTTGATAATCTGCAATGTCAATCTAAGACTTACTATGTCTAGGTCAATATATTCCTTATTTATGAAAAGTAAGTCTTATTTGAATTTTATTACTGGTATTTCTGCCATCACTTCCTTTTTTGCTAGTCTTTACCATTTTGATGCCCGTATGAAATTTAATAGTTATTTGGACATCGATACTTTAAGAGGATTGACAACAACACTAAAATTGCTTTAGCAGTTTCAGATTATGTTACTGAAACAGACAGCTATACTATTTATGTGATACAGTATGCCTTGTGTTTAACCAACAGTTCAATATTGCCTTGTGTCATGCTTGCTCCTCCACGGCATATTTGCTATTTAATTAATACTATGTATCTGCGTGCTCATGTTTAGATATTTTACTTTTGTTTTATACTTGCTCTTTAACTGTGTATTTGCTAGTTTATTGCTTTCATTTTCGATAGGGTTTTTTTTAAAATCCATCAATTATATTTATGTAATCTGAAGAAAAAGGTTGTTTCACAAATAAATATCCGTTGTTTTCTATCATTTAACTTCTTTTAAATGTTACAATTAAAATACGAAAATTCGTTAATTTCCATTAGCATTTGCAACATCAATAAACCAAAACCATATATAAATAAAACCGTATTGCATTCGTACCTAGTTAAGTGGTTAAAAGTAAGAAAAACTTTTCTCCCAACTATTGGTGTTGCGTGTATTTATAATTTCATTGCATTGTTTTTACAGAAGACTAATAGGTTCTTCCATACGTTTTTGGAAAAGACCGGTTGATCTTTCACGAGTGATAATAATTTTATGTCTTTTCGTGATTGGAGAGCCCACTTCTCCTTGTTTTCACTTCGCCCCTATCAGAATGAAAAGGAGAAGTGACTTTTCCCTATAATTTTGACCTAGCCAGAGCTCCGAGTTTAATTTGTACCAGTTCGGTATAAAATATAACATCTAACATGGTTTAGCTATTTGGCATTAAGTTTTGCGAGACACAATTCTTACAAATTTTCGCGATTTGGAGAATATGTTGAAATCTGTTTCAAAACCCAAAAGTAGCATTTGTATTCCGTAAGCTACATCTTACTCAGGGACCAGCCTAGCTCTGTTTTACATGACTGTACAAAACTGAATATCTACTACTACAACGCAAACATTCAGGCGTATCTCGTATATCTGTATTTTTTCATGCACCTCTTTACAGAGGTATAGAAATACAAACAAAAATCAATTTATAGTATATAAAAAAACAATATACATTAAGAAAAATACAACATATGTTTAAACAATATAATAGGAAAATATATGATTAACCTGAAGGACACACATTGTTCATTACAATTCTAATAAATTTACAAAGTTTACTTAACATTGGAGCAGATTCTGATGACAACAGATCATTTTATTTCAAGATATTAGGATGGTTTGTGTATTATGATGCAATATACAACTTCCTTTCATTAGCAAAACTGGAGCATTCAAATAGATAATGAAGTACGTCATCTATTTCCCTTCCCGAACATAAAGGACAAAGTCTATCTTCCCTGTGTATTGTCCTCCATCTTCCAACTTCTATCTTTTATAGGTAATTTATTATTACTAGTTCTAAACTTACATAACAAAAATTTATCTTTATCGTCTTATGATTCTAAGAAATTCTCAAATCTAAATTCTTTTTTTAATATTTTATAATTGTCCCCTTTCGACGAAGCGCTGATTGATGAGTTCCGGGTTTGCTTAAATTGATCAAGTAAATTATTTTTCACTAGTGTAAGTAACCAATTTTCAGAAATCCAGTATTGTAGTGTCCATATGTAAGACATTTCACATTGATTTAGTGTAGTATGGATGTGATTTATCTGTGGAGAAAAACGTTTGTTTCCGACGTGTTTTATGTACAGTAATTTGTATACCAATGAGGACAATTTTGACTGTTTTCCAAGAACAAGTTTACACCAAAACGAAATCATTCTAACCTTAATATCAATTTTTAACGGATATCTACCCAACTCTCCATATACCATATAATTAGGAGTAGATGTTTTCAGACGTAGTAAGATTGTTAAAAATTTCAAGTACACCTTCTCTATCATATCGGTTCTTGATAAATACTGCTGATCGTGAAGTTTCAAGGCACAACTGCCACGACGAGTAGCTGCGAACAACTGAGGTATATTTTAGGAATTCCTGAAAGTTTGTAATACTTTGAAACTAAATCACAGAGACAAACTTATTTTGTTATTGAGTAACGAAAATTAATGCAACTATGAAGTCTGCTTAGATTTAGAGGTAGCTTATAATGAGTACTTGCCTGTCAGTCACCTGTCACCTGACCTTAACCTCAATTTCACGGTCCAGCTACTACGTTAAAGTTTTTGGGTTACGACAGTTCCTCTGTAACCACGCATAGTAGGATGACAATATTTGGTATATAGTTTGCTGAATACTAGTACATGACTGTCTGGTGGGTGTCATCTGACCTTGACCTCAACTTCACGGTCTAGTGACTACGTTAAAGTTTTTGGGTTACGGCAGTTTCTCTGTTACCACGCATTGTAGGATGACAGTATTTGGTATATAGGTTGCTAATGAATAGTACATGACTGTCTGGTAGGTGTCACCTGACCCTGACCTCAATTTTACGGTCCAGCAACTATGTACAAGTTTTTGTATTAGGACAGTTCCTCTGTAACTATGCATGGTATGGTGACAATATTTGGTATACAGGCCGCTGCTGATATTTAATGTTATTTACGTAATGCTTAAATTTATTTTCGTTACTGATGAGGAATGCAGGCGAGACGTTTTTCTGTGTCTACACTTGTTTTTATTATTATTAAATTATAAGACATGACACCCTCTTGTTTGCTAATGAAATTGTAACAGCATGAAACGCGTTGACAGTTTTAATATTTATATAAGAAAGTAGTTTTTTATCACGCTCACACGCTGCGATAGATAATGTCTACAAAAAAAATTTACACGAGGTCGCTGATTGCATGACATAAAAAATCTAAAATATTAAAAACATTTCCGTTGTTACTATATCATTTTCAAAGCAAATAATTCCAAAAATATACTCCCTTGATGAACATTGACGACTGATTTATGTAGGTTTTAGTCCTTAAAATAGTATAACAGACAAATTTCCCTCTCGATGGCAGTTTAAGTTACCAAGGTGATTCAAATTGCTTGTGTATCCGATAGACAAATGTAACTCAGAAGTAACCCTGTCTTCTTCCATGCATTCATTATTTGCTGAGGATATACATGCGCGTAGCCTGTTAATGTTTTTGCTTTGAATAAATAACATCAGTTGAATTAAGTCAATATGACTATGTTATGTCTTTCTATAAAGAAAGTACGAAACTGTTTTATTATGTCGTACACAATAAGTGTTTACGATTCGTTTCTTCTAAATGTGAATGTTATGGCTTCACAATT
Source organism: Limnoperna fortunei (assembly GCA_944474755.1). Lineage (NCBI taxonomy): Eukaryota > Metazoa > Mollusca > Bivalvia > Mytilida > Modiolidae > Limnoperna > Limnoperna fortunei. The sequence goes on from OX104111.1 coordinate 109,969,439, forward strand.
CCGCCAAACTACAACTGCAAATCTGCATTCGCCTACTGGTTACTTCCCATGTAGAGCTAACTACGATATTGTCTTATTCCGGGATCCATTCCATTACGAATACCAACTTATGTACATATCTATATGTACAACACATATACGTGAATAGTACGATCGTGTTGTCACTGCACACCACACTCCCCCACTTTATAAATAAGTGGGTCCTTTACTTTCTTAATTTCATCTACCTTCAGTACATTTGACCTGTATTAAGACAAAATGTTGAATCACCAAATCACATGTAGACTTAAAATAAAATTAAAATTGTTCCTCTGAACACGTCTTAATAATAGACATTTCTAACAATATATTTCTCAGCACGAGAGCACAATACAAAAGTTAATTCAGCCTCTATACGAATTGAAGTTAAACACTAAATATTCAGATCTTGACAATTAATCAGCCTTTGTCTTGATTGAAGTTATAACAAAACATAATTCGGCTACTCTCTGAATTAAATACAAAAGTGTGTTCAGCTTCTGCTGTAAAAAAACAGACACAAAATTTTATTCAGACACTACAGATAAAAAGGATAATTCAACTAAATTAATAAAAATCTATCGTTATCCACAGATTCTCGTCATTTGCTTCTGCAAACTGGTTATCTATACAAATAATTCTGTAGTAATATATTCAAAATTTCTGCAACTGATTGGTCTCTTATTCCTGCTACGATTAAAGCTACTTCTCCTAAATAAACTGGGCTCATATGCCTCTCAACTGCTGACGTTGTCGTATATGGAGAATTGATCTCCAGTAAAATTCCATGATCTGGTACCAATTTTACCGCATCTGTCTGTTCGTAGTTAAATTCTTTCACCTTTAACGTGAAACTGAAATAAGTGTTAACAAATTTCCTTCTCCACTTATGAACTGTATTCTTGGTTGTTCCGTGGAGGCAATGCAAATTAATACATTGTTCTGGTTCACAATGAATTGATAAGATTTCCAAAGCTCATTTATATCCTGCATATCCTGTCAAATCTGAATTCTCTTCCCTTAAATAGAGAATTATGGGTTTATTTGGTGTAGTCAACGTTAATTTTCTCTCAAATACTCTTTCCTGTGCAATCCAATAAGTATTTTTATAGCTGCGTTCTAGACCAATCTCGTCTATGCCGGCTACTCTTCTAACTGAACAAAATTGTCCTGAGTTAAGTATGTGCTGCACGCGAGTGAAACCAGACTGCAACTTTCTTTTGTGACTCTCGCCACATCGTTGGGTACGTGACTGGGTCATTGTAGTTTATTACTTCCCCTACGATATCTACTGAATCGAAGGTGTAGATACAACTTGTCTACTTGAGCAATATGCTGTAAGCAATATGCTGGCTCTATCCAAGTAAAAATGACTATCAAATGCTTAAGGAGTAACGAATATTTTTGTAACTGTTGTCTTCGAATTATTATTTTCGTCAGACTCTTCTAGCCTGGTATCTGTCTCAGTAACTTCTGCTTGGTTAGCTTTTTTCCTGTTAATAATAAGTCGTGCGTCAGCGACGGCGACACCCGTCGGTACTGGTTTGTACTGAAGTAGTTTCTGTGGTACTTATTATTCTTGAAGTAACGGGATAACTCCCTTGATATGATCTTTTGGTCCTTATGGTGTAATTGTGAACAGGTAAAAACGGTTGACTGCCCTCTTACGTAATCATGGCCTGTTCTTCAGAATTGTGTCCGCCTACTGGGCGATAATCTTGCTAGAAACGAAATAAATATTCTCCCTAGCATCAGAACTGGTGGTGAGTTTACTGGATACATACTAAATCGTTTGTCTTCTGGAGTATTCCACTCCATTGTTCTAGTTAAATTAGTCATTTGTATCTGACATCTGTTCATCATCATATAATTATCTGGGTACATTTCCTTATTTTCTCTGAAGAACTGTGCCAAATCGTGGACTGTTGCTGTTGGTCCAAATATCAAACGTGCTAATGTTTCTAAAGCTAAAGCACGTAGGCGCTGAAAATATGGATCATTTTCATTCTCATCTATTATCCTATCTTCGAAAATATATAGTAAGTGAATACCCAAAAATAGCGCTTTAATTTCTTAGTAGGCATCTTACATGTAGGAATCGTACAAATGGACTTCTGTGTCGGATCATACTCGCATAACGGTTCTGTATCTGCCTTTCGTTTCCTGGATACTGAACACTGTGTCCCTAAACTAATTGTTTCCACTGATTCCATAGGGACTTGTAAATCTGACCAATCAATGTAACTACAAGCATCATGCAATTCTGAAACATCGGACATTGCATCTTCGTCCCGATCTGCAGGCTACTGCTTCACTTCTGCAGATTGTTGGTATTGTCCCTGTTCCCTACTGACGTGACTGTTCACGTTCGTTCCCCGCCTTACTACCGGGGTAAAAGGAGTGCGTCTAAAAGCTTCAGATGGTGTAGGCCATCTATCTTCATCACCTTTACGTGGTAGCTTGCTCATTTTAAACAATGTTATCTCGTACAAGTACAATATAAAAAAGATAAAAATATATTTACAGGTGATAAGAACTGTACAAGTTATTATAAATTAAATACCAATGAATACCGGTTTTCGGGTCTTAACAGCAGGGGCATCTAAAAGTAACAAAAGTGTATTTTAATTCCGGTGTCATCGATACATTTCCCATGGTTCAATTCCTCACAGGAATCACACTACATCATGAACTGTCAATTATCCGGTTTTCTAAATAAACAATATTGGTCCTTGTTTCCCGCCGCTATAATATCCTCGCCATTCTGTAATCGCTGTTGCCAACGTTTCAACCAAGTGGGATACCTCTGTCTTTACATGGCTTCAATCTATCGTGATTGATTGTCAATATAGTTTTTTGCAATTTAACTTTATAAACGTATGACGAGATTTTAGCACAAATAATTCCTGGAACCTTCCACGGTGGGTCCAATTTCCTAGCTAGTCCGTTTACTAAGTCTCCTATTTTGTATTGCCTTTCTATAATGCGTAAGTCGTAGTCACGTTTCATGGTTCTATGTGTAGTTTTCTGGAAATTTCGTGACATAATCGTCTAAAGTTTCGTCATTATTGGTATTTGGAGGTCTGAAAAGTTTGTCTACGGGTTGGTTAACCTCACGAACAAGCATGAGCATGTTGGGCATCAACCCAGTGCTACGTTTCACCGATCTAATGGCTCCAGCCAACTGGGCTAGATGTTTATCCCAGTTGTTCTGTTTCGTTGACATGAAACAACGAACTGCATCCATTAATGGCCTGTTGCACCATCTGCTTGTCTATTCGATAAGGGTTTAAACGGGATTGTTCTCGCCTTGTGCATGGTTTTTTATGAATATAACATGTACATTTAATTAATGTTTGCACAAAATTTCTGTTTTGTCTTGTCATGCCATACCAATGATATTTCGCTTTAAGTCACAAGGTAGTCCGCTGAATGCCCTGGTGTCCAGCCGATGGAATATCGTGCTTCAAAGTCATTATTTGTTGCATAATGGTTTTACTAATCTTGGACTACTCCCTTTTTGTCCATGTTTCGTGAGACGCCACTATCGTCTTGGACTTGATCGGAAAATTGTACCTTCTGATGGCTCCACTTTATCCTTTAGCCATTGCAAAATAAACTCCAAGTCTGTGTCTTGAAACTGGAAAGTCTTGAGTTGTTCCGGTGTATGTGTAGTCGCTTTGAGTCCACATTCGGTTATCGAATATACATTTGAAGAGTTCAAATTTTTCGCGTAAATCTGGTAACGTCTTTGTAGGTGTCTATGGCATTTCCTGTATTTCGGTCAAATTTACGTTACGGTTACACGGAGTGGTAGTTAATAGTCCGGTTCTACTGAATTGTCCGGTGGTAATGAATTATCTGGTGTAATCAAGGTATCTTGTGTAATCATGGTATCACGGTAGTTGCCCTGAACGTGTGGTTGTACTGGTTCGTCCGGTTTTGATTGATTTTCGCTTTAATACTACGGTAGCGGGGCTAACGGTACAACATTGTCCACTTGCTCCTGGAATCCAAACCAATTTTGGTGAGCACGGGTACAATAATGACATGCCCCACAAGGTACATGTAGATTTTTTTAAGCATGTTACCTGTCTCTGTCCTCATATTTGAACACATTATTTCCGGTATGCGTGACAATGCATCTGCATTAAGGTCTGTCTTATTCGGTCGATGTTGTACTATAATGTGATATTGGCTTAGCTCTTCCAACCATCGAGCGTCCATGTTGCTCTTTAAAGTTGAGTCAGGTTGATGTGGTCGGTTCAAACTCTCGTCCAAGTAAGTAATGTTTATATTGCCTAGAAATTTCACAACTGCTTAACTGCTAGTAGTTTCTTCCGTGTGGTACAATATTTCGTCTGTTCATTACCCAATGAACAGCTACCATACGCCACTGTGCGTTCAACTTTTTTTTGAACTTGAATTAATGGCAAAGTTCGAGTCATCCGTATCCAATATAAACGGATCCGTGATATTCGGAAGAGGCAATTAAGGCGTAGTCGTTAGTATTTTTCAATTTATCAAACGCATCTTATTTACGTCCCCATTTATACGGTTTTTTACCGGTAAACTGATATAACTTGTAAAAGATATCTGCAAAGTTCTTAATAAAGTTCCTACCATGGTAATTAGCGAAACCTGAAAATTGTTATACCTCTGTGGTTGTTGAGGATTCTGGTCAATTTTTATCTCTTGTTTAAACAGGTCGCATTTTCGCGTTTCAATTTCAAACCAATAAACGTTTATGTACAGATCGTAGATTCTGTAGATGGTCCTCGTATGTTTCCTAACACTTAAATGTCGTCCAGGAATGCTAGAACTACATTCCATCTCAATCCACGAAAAACTAGGTTCATGGTCCTAGAATACGTTCCTGGCGCATTTCATAGGCCAAAACTCATACGTACAAAATGGAAAAGTCTATACTATAAGGTTTTCTCCTTGTCTGACTATTTCACTTTATTTTGGTAATAGGCGCTGTTTGCGTCTCGCTTTGAAAACCATCTGTTTCCAGCTAATGTATCCAAGCTTTCATCTATATGTGGTAAGAAGTGTAAGTCTTTCTTAGTAAGTTTAATTTGCGGTAGTCAATACACCAGCGGAAAGTACCGTCTGGGTTTCTAACTAAGACTAAGATTAGTGCTGACGCTCATTCCGATGTTGATGTTTCAATTATTTTAGCATCTACCATTTTCTTTAAATGTTGTTTCTCTTCTTGTGCGGAACAAACAGCTGTACGTCGGATTCTTTGTTTGATAGAGCGGACAGAGCCCGTGTCAATTTTATGTTCTATTTCGGTAAATGATCCAAAGTCAAATTTATCTTTTGAAAAAACATCTGAAAATTCCCATAGTAGGGCTTTTAATTTGCCTTTCTGGACTGCTATGAGGGATGCGCTTGATTCCTTAAATAATTGCTGTAGTTGTTTCGGTAATTCTTGATTGTCTGAGCCGGTAATCTTAGTATTCGCTACACACGGGGCGTGTCGTAAATGTCCTTAAACCGTATGTAATGCTTCTCCATTGATTAAAAATACATGTTTACGACAGTCTAGTATTACTTTAACCAGGAAGTCAAGTCACAATAACATTTCGTCATCAATCTCTGCAATATATATTTCGGTCCTATATATTTGGTCTTCTTTGCAAATCGATCGGTGGGAAACAATGGATCTAGTTCCATGCTTCTCCCTGCTATGTGCATAGTTGTTTAACCTGTAGTTTCTTCGAAAGTGATCTAAAATCTCATGCGGGAAATGATTGTAACTTCCGCAGCCGTATCCACTACGGAAACCACAGGCTAGCCCTGGACCTTTATTCCAAAGCGGAGCAAAAATGCGAGCCTAACTGGCAAATAATTTAAGTTCCTCCCATATTTAAGATTATATTGCTTGCCTTGATTTTCTCATTGTTTATTTTTATTACGCCACTGCTGTCAGTTTGCTTAGTTACGTTCAGTCCCTTGCCAGAACGAATATTGATAATTCCTAGGTTGCTGTCGACTACTCAGTTCAGTCTGTGTCTTTTGGTACTGCTGTAGCTGCAACTGGCATCTTATATTATTTAGTTCTTCTTTTTAATGTCTCTGTTTGTTTTGATTGTCGGACTGTTCGGTGTCTGACTTAGACATCGCTTGAACCATGAAATCAATATTGTAGTCGTATTTCAAGTCGTCTAATGAGTCACGTATGTTGATCTGTTTATCATAAATCGCAGTAGGAGTATGCTGATACCACTTGATGTGATCGATAGCCGCATCCCCTGAATCGTTGCAACTGTAGCTGTATGTTGACCAGTCTCTTTGTCAACACATCCTTGACCATTTTTTCATATAGTCTGTGTGTACATATACTTATCTGGCATGTTTCTGTACGCTTTAGAAGCGAGCGATAGTAATATATCCACCCAATCTTCTAATTTTTCATGTTGATTCTGACGTGCATGGTATTTGTAAAGTCTCAAGTAGATAAGTGGATAACTTTTTTCCAATTTCGTAACCAGTTCAATGTAGTCTGTGTCTTCATCCCTGTGTACTATGCTGATGTAGTTATCTGTGGCTTTGCCGTTCAAACACCAGCCTAGTTGGTCCTTTCTATCCATGCTGGACCTTGCTGACCTGCATACCGTTGGAACTTAGTATAGAATGTTTTCTCATCATATTTCAATTCTCGTGGTGTCTCGAGAACTCTCGTTCTGGGTTTATTCATGTATGAACGTGGATTACCACTATCCGGATATGATGTAGATATGTTTGAACTGCTGGATTTACCCAACGGTGATGTTGACCTGTGTCTATGTTGTGACATGACCAACTCTGAGGAACTTCTTCTGTTATGAACAGTGTGTCACGCTTATTTTCCTGCGTCTCGGTTGTCCATTTCACTTTGTCTTGTTTTGGTTGACACTCATGTGATAAATCACGATTTTTTGTGTCTCTGGATCGGGAAATGAAGCGGCTAGTCTTCGTTTGTTAATTGTATCAGTACTGGTGGTCTTGAAGTACTGGCGATCCCCAAAATCTTCTGGTTATAATATCGGATTAAGGTAAGGAAATTCTTGCTTTATCTTGTCCGTCGCAGTGCCGCTGCACTGGTCCTTTTCAATGTACGACGACCAACGGTCGTGCGCTATTGTTTCATTGTATGTTTCTATGTCATCATGGTCTTCATACTGAATTATAGTGTCCGTGCACACTCTTTTATTCACTGGTTTGAAATCTATTATGTTGATTAATTCTTTCGTTATTCGCAGTCTCAGTATTTTAATTAAATGGATTGGGTTTAAATTGCCATACTTTTACCTCAGTGATATTATTCTGTCAGCTATTACTTTTCCTACACAAGGACGTACCAATATGTGGTCATGATGACAGCTATTTATATTCACTCTGTCCATGACAAAATAAATTACACAGACAAAAAATCAAGATCTGAGATCAATAAAACAAATTAATTTTATTTACAAATTCACAATATCCGTGTCAAGAACACATTAAAAATTTACAAGACCATGGTTATGTGCCATCTAGCATGTCCTACTGCCAGAATACTTTCGGTATTCAATAAACTTTTAAACAACGTAAAAATAATCAAATGTAATGCAACTTTGCATGAAAAATTACAATTTAAAATAATAGTTTCCTGTTTAAGTAAGTGTCTGGTAAGTTGTACTTGATTTGGAAAAACTACACAAATATCCGTGACGTCACACTTGGTCACGTAATCTATTCGTTCCACTTTTTTTCTGCACCTACAGCCACCGTTCGGTAATAAAACATATTTTGATTTACGTTATAAAAACAACGAGTAAACACTCTGAATAGTCTTTGCATCAAAATTTCCACTGCCACCACAGTCCCAAATTGAACAACACGTGTCGACTGTAACACCTCCGTGAAAAAATTCTGGCGCAAAACAACAGAATGCTCGAAGCGCCAGTGTTGTGATTACCGAGTATTTTATCGGCAGCCGACAAGGGAGTTATTGTAAATCCCATATACTCACTAATTACAAGTTGTCAGCTCTCAGCTCAACTGTGCTTCTTCTCGTCTGCTTCATACTCCCGCAAAACTGCAACTGCGCATCTGCATTCATTTACTGGTTACTTCCTATGTGGGTGTCATGACACTAAAGGGGACTAATCAAATTTAGAACAAGTATAAGAAAATCGTACTTAAAAACAAAATAGTCCTGTTTAGCTTAGTGTATTTTAAATGAACGTTTTTCTAAAAGTTGAATATATTGTGACAATTTTGAGTCCTACTTTGCCAATGTTCTAATGGTGTTTAGGGTGGTTTATGTCATTTATACTACCTGACCTATAAACCAAGATTTTCTGAAAATAAAGTGCTATTTTTAGAGTGGGGTTTACCCCGGAGGCAAGTTTTCCCTTGGACGGCATGAGAATGGTTATGAGATTTGGAGGGAACGTAGGCCTATCATATACAATTCTAGACATATATCGGTAAAGTTAAAATTAAGGTTAAAGAGCTGAACATCACTACAGTGGTGGCACTGCACACCACACTATGACAATGAATGTCGAAAAGAAAAATGTTTTTTTTCCCATTCGAATTGCAAATATAAAAATGAATCACGAAAAAGAAAAATAAATATCGAGAGAAAATGATTCATTATCCTATTGGAATTGAGATTAAGAAAATGAATAACGAAAACGAAAAAAACGAATGTCAAAAAGGAAAATGGTTCGAATGTCATTTTGCCATTCGAATTGCGAATAGGACGAAAAATGAATGTCAAGCAGGAATGCGAACGTCTAAATTGAAAATTCTTTGTTTTTCGATTCAAATCATGTTTATCTCATTAGATCATCTATTAAACAATAAAGGATGGTCTTTTCAAATTTGTAATCCCACCACATACCTATTTATGGCACCCAAGGCAGTTAATTTATGATATCGTATTTCAGTTGAATATTTTAGCTGTTTGTTGTGTTGTCTTTGAACGATCTAAACTTCTTAATATTTGAGATGCTGATCTGTAACCGGCATGGGGTTTCAACCACAAATCAAACGTACGTGAATATATGATTCCATTGTTTGATCATTTAGTGGTATTTGAGTTATATACCGAAATTTCTTACAGACGATTTTATTCTTTCTCTGCTATCATTTTTTTCAAATAATAAAGAATAAGCATCAATGACAATATGCGATCTTAATATTAAATTTAATAATTATTATGTAAACGACATATTGGCGTATTTCTGTACAAATGAAGGTAATAACAAAATACCGAACATCAAAAAAATAATACACAAATCAAAGTCCAATAAAACGGCAAACTCCAAAACCAACAACTAAATATAAAGTAACTACAGCAATAGTCCTGACTTGGTATAGGCATTTCAAAAGTAATGTTTGGTTAAACCAAAATGACACGCAATACAAGAGTCAGAAATTTGAGACGTAAGAGCTAGGGTTCTGACTTTACAACATTGTTGGTGTCGGCTAATTTCTCGAAACTTAAAGGCTTAGCAATTTCTTATCAGTTTTGGTACTAACCGAGTCAGTCAGCGTCGGACTCATCTTATCAATCAATTGCTTCCATAGCTTTTCAATTGGTCAAAGTATGGAAATTTATATAAGATCGAAAACTACAGTCTATCGACTTCTACAAAAGAGACTTATAGATTTGAGCGTAGTATGATCCAAACACTTAGGTCAGCGGCCAGGATTTCTAGGGACGCGCTGGGAATCTCTGTTGGACGAGCAGTCGAAACCTTCAAGTTTGGTCCTATTTTCTGAATACCCTGTCTAAATGCCAAAAATAGTGTCCTGTTTACACATCTCTACCCTCTACAAACAAAGTGCTGTTTTTCTATAGTACACAAATGTATATTGCCAACAAAAGGTGTGTCGCAGGTAATGTCTGAATTAACAAGTGAAAAGTCAAGCTCAAAACGCAAGATTTATGCGGATTTCCAATGTCTGATTGTCGGAGAATTCATGTCTGCTTTATAATACCAAGGCTTTCCTAAGCTTATACGATCAACTTATTTCAGAGAAATGTCTTGTACCGGATTCTGTATTGAGCTTTGTTATCAGTCTTGAGATGAAAAATATTCTGGATGACAGAGGCAACGCACTTTTAACAATTATAGATGAGATTTAAATGAAAATGTCACGAACATAAAAAATTCTTAAAAATTGTAACCAAACTGTAGGTTTAAAGTCATAGAAATATCGACGCATCTGTTTAGAAAATTACTTTAGTATTTTTATGTTACATTGTACAATATGATGATAAGCAATACTAATTTCATCACTCAGTGATCATGTCCAGATTTACTTCACTTCACTACTTTCACTTCCAAATGTCTGGAAGTATGTTTGTTATTTTAATGAAACAATAACAGCAATATAACATCGTTCTAGAATACAAATTAATTATTCATAAAATCTGTTCAGCGTCCAGTGCGGATCAAGAGAGATAATGCATTTCTTTGTGTCTTTTAATAATCAGTCTGCCTACAACTTCAATACTCGCATTGTGTTATCACAAATGTGAGGGTGTGTTCGACTGTATTTGATAGGATCCAATAGTTGCCCTTCACAAGGTCGGTGGGCCACTTTGATTACTTCGGCTTCCAAAAGCTTAAATAAAACGTAAATTAAATCGTATTTATCTTAAAAACAAATTAAAAAAGACTACGTGTGCTCGCATAGTCCTCCTCTAACAAACTGGAAATTTGAATTGGGGTTACATAAATGCAATTTAACTAATAAACAACTTGAAATGTTTACAGTTTTTTGCATAATGACATTCTGTTCCTGTTAAACTTTTGTTAATATATATACATTTACTGATCTAGACTGGTATATTATGATTCATCGCAAACGCGGAAATTTTTATATAATCTGTACATTTGCTAATCACAATTCCTTGGTTTTTTGAAATAATGCAAACAAATAAAGCAAACATCCAATCAAATAAATGGTCTTTCAAATGTCCAATATTCTTTTCAGTAAAGAAAAAAATAAAAGGATACTGGGAGATTGATTGATTGATTGGTTGATTGATTGATTGATTGATTGATTGATTGATTGATTGATCACGGTGAGCAGTATTTAAGTTATATTCATTACGCAAAAAGTTAACAATAAATCAATGAGGAAACGGCATGGACTCGCATGAACTAATTTTTACTGTCACTGAAAAAGTATGGATAGTTGGCCTTTTGTAGCGGCTACAAGGAGCATTCACTTTTTCAAAACGCTCGAAGATCGTTTTCATCTCGTGAAATAATCTTGCCGGATTGTACTTAGTTTTTATTTACTTTTATGTGTTTGTTTTTCTTTATTTTATTTCAAACCTTGTATAAATGACAACAGACAAATAATAGCTAGAGTTTCATTCTGGTTTCTGTTATAGTTGATTATTTTAGTCTCGATCATCCAGACGCTTAATTACATTTGTGCGTCTGGATTCAGCTCTATATTAAACTCGTTATCATTACGCCCAAAACTGGGCGTAATTTTTGATTGGATGATATTTTTATTGTCTAAAAAATTACTTCCGTTCATATCAAGAAGTGTACAACAAATTGTACCAAAAGTTTAAATTTGAATATTTTTATAAAATATTACTTTATCAATTAATTAAACAAATATTATTGTTATGCATAATCAAGAGTGATTCTTACTGTGACGTCATATTATAAGTATAGATATGTTTGCATGGTTTTCCTGGTTTAAAAATAGGGCTCTAAAAATAGAATCATTGTTTGTCTCCACCTATTGGTAGCGAAATTAAAATAAGGTGATCCCAGACGCTATTATATATGCGTCTGGGTGATCGAGACTATGATTATTTATGTACCAGTTAACGACCAAAAGCTAACGTACGTAGTAACCCAGTTAATCATTTACATGTATATCATATGATATAAATATCAGTGATGATTATGGAAAATGAACCTCTGATACAAAAATCAGTGCAGAAAAAGACATTAGTGTATACACGGAGATGGTGGCTATTGTCTATCTTTGCGTTGAGTGGTTGTATGCAGAATGTTCTTTGGAATACATGGGGACCGATCGCTCAGTCATCGAAAGCAGTGTTTGGATGGAGTGATGGGCAAATAGGAATGTTTCCAAACCTTGGAAATATTGCTTATATTTTGTCAGTTTTTATATTGAGTTACTTAATGGATGAGAAAGGTCAGTCTTGTTTTATTTTTGGTTAAACTTTAGGCTATGAAGACGACCGTTGGTCAGACGCTTGATAAAGGACTGACCACTAATTAGGGCAAATCTGTTAAGTCAGATCGTACAATTTTATATTTGCATTCATTTATTTATTTTATTTAGATGACTGAAAACAAAAACAAACAAAATGTATTAAATGTTTCTTCTATAAATTGTTTTTGGCCTCCTTGTTAGATGATTTACAATTGTTTTTTTTTGTTTTTTTTTTGGGGTGGGGGTTGCCTCCTTGTTAGATAATTTATATTTGTTTTGTTTTTGCCTCCTTGTTAGATGATTAAAATTTTTTTTTTTGGCCTCCTTGTTAGATGATTTAAATTTGTTTTTTGGCCTTCTTGTTGGATGATTTAAATTTGTTTTTTGGTCTCCTTGTTAGATGATTTATATTTGTTTTTTGGCCTCCTTGTTAGATGATTTAAATTTGTTTTTTGGCCTCCTTGTTAGGTTATTTAAATTTGTCCGTGATAGAATAAACCTGACGGCAGAAAACAGTGTAAATCCTACATTAACACGGAAGACAAGCTTTATATATAAATATTTACTATATACGTACTTATGTTATGCACATATAATTAATTTAGACTGATAATAAATAGACCATATGAATGTTTGTGTAAAAAGTCTATTTAGTTAAAAATAAATTTCGGCTGGTAATAAAATTATATCAAATAATCAAAATATAGGGTTTGTTATTCTGTTTATTCAATAAAACATACAAAGCGATTCAATTCAAGCATTTTAAAATTACTTATTACATTTTGTTTCTCATAATGTCATTTAAAAGACGAAGGCATTTCAGAAGACGACACAAATATTTGTATTGAATCCATGTAAATTTCAAGCGTTTAAAGATATAAAAAACAGATTAATACATGGAAAATGACAGAATGGTTTTTTGTCTCCTTTTATTTATCACTTACAGTTATTTATCACCTGTACAAACGTATATAAGTCTATATTTACCTGTTAAGGGATTGTGCGGCATTGTCTATATTTACAGGACAAATGCCAGGGACTTAAAACCCAAAATTGGAAATAGTGCATCAATCAAGTGATACTAAAGCTAAATATAGTTGGAAAAGGTGAGAACAATGGTATAATTAAGAAATAATTCACGGAGGCTGTGGTTTATCATTGTTTTACCACGGGGTGACCATTTATGTCGTATTATTTTATCACGAGCGATAGCGAGGGATAAAATAACGACATAAATGGTCATCCCGTGGTAAAACAATGATAAATCACAGCCTCCGTGAATTATTTCTATTCTAATAAGACAATTAGAGTAATTTATAACATTTTCGTACCTATTGAAAACATCATTTCCGCCATAAACTGGCTGTTCCGTCAATGTAACACACAATATATTGCAACGGATAATTATAGCGCGTGTCGCTGTTTATATGATTTATACGTCATATGCAATAGCTTTCCGGTGGGAGTTAGTTTTGTAATTGGAACAGCCATTTAAAACACGCCCTTCTCAGCGCGTGTTGCTCATAGATAAATAATTTTTTTACCACAGTTGAGCTCTCAAAGCCTTTAAAGCAATTCATATTAGAATGATCTATATATCCGTTATATTCGTCACTACGTATGTAATGGACCAGTTGCATGATATGCCATGTTGTCATTATTGCATATCGTCTAAAGTGACGAGACAATATTCTATATATATAATTTGTCTCCACGGTAGAAAATTGTAGCCCCAAAGAGGAATTATTTAAAAATAAAACGTTCATTACGCTAGATGTTTGTAGTTTGCAAGTAATCCTTTCTCTATTTGTCAAATGCAGTAATTCATGCAACATGCTAAAGGCATTCATTCATCGGTCTAAATAACATATAAAATTTGAAGACCCCATAAAGCTGAGCCTTCTCTATTATATATGTTGTGTTTTCATTCAGGTTTGAGGATCTCTGTACTGATATGCAATGGTCTGGTCTTCATTGCATCGGTTATCAGATGCATTACGTATATTCCAACATATGCTACGTGGTAAGTACATGTACATGTAATTTGAATTTGTTCTTTTGAATCTTAAAGCTTTGTTTGACTATTTTTAACAGATGGCAAGCTATTTACAGTACATGTATTAACATTCTTTCCTGTTATTGCTACAAAAACATGCGGATTGCCAAAACTAAAAAGATAATTAATAAATGTTTTATTTGTGTTTGTCTTTTTTTTGTTGTGGAAAAGGCTTATACCTGAATCTTTTCTGCCTAGAGTAACTTATCTAAAAGTAGGACGCGTCTATAACACTGGCTCTGTGTAATAATGTAGGGTGATAAGTTTCAGTTCGGACAGATGTAACTTTTATAAGTTTCGATGGAATTGAACTTGTATTGAATTTGAATGAACCTTTGCCAGCTATCTGTCTACATCATCTATGGTATTTTGAGTAAACTAATGTAAACCATGTATATCTACATCATAGTACTAGTAAATGTCGTTAAATAGAAAGCCTATGTTTACATTGGTAGGTATATCAAGCTATTTTTCAGGTTACTGAATTTGTCAGCGGTTTTAAATGGCATTGCTGGCACTGTCTTTATGGCAGGTCCACCACTGTTAGCCTCCATTTGGTTCCCACCAGGCCAAAGAGCTACAGCAACTGCCGTGTCTACTTCATCTCAGTATGCTGGATTTGCAATATCTTATATTATTGGTAATTATCATTATCTGTTGTATTGAAAGTAACTTTAAAATTCAAAGACATTCCAAAAGTATACATTCGTTAAACATTTTATAAACAAAGACGAGGTCTTTTACACTTTATTTACAGTATAGAAAACACGTAACAACTACATCTATAGCGGACCAAATGGAACCTTTCCTGAGTATGAGCTGATGTTGATCAGAGTATTTACATTCTTTGAAGGTGTTTAAATACAATGGTTGTTGTTCTCGGTTGTGTTTATTCAATGGTGTCTTTGAATTTAACATTTTATGCATACACTTACTGGGGACACTCATAATAAGAGCATGTCATTATTGTAACAATTTAATGTGATTGACTTCTAAAGAAAAATTATTTTTGTGGAAAAGTAAATGCATATTGTTTTGCATATTTTTTCTCAGAATATCATATCTTGATGACAGTCATATTCCCCATCTGTAAATCACTCTACATTACAAAATAAATGGGCTTTACATTAAAAACAAAAACTGTTCACCAGAAACTATGACAGTCCTCATTGCTTACCATACCACTATATAAATATGAGAAGCTGTCTCCAAGGTGTGGGTTATCCAGTTATAGTCTAACATCAGACCGTAAAATATATATTTCTGTAGAAGTACAATGAAATTTAATTACATAAATTCTTCTTTTTTCTTTGTTATCTTGCTTTTAATAACATTGCAAAGTAGTAATGGGACAATGATTGATTTCTCCTAGTCAAAGATTGGATGATTGATTTCTCCTAGACGATGATTGGAAGATTAATTTCTCCTAGACAATGATTGGATGATTAATTTCTCCTAGACAATGATTGGATGATTAATTTCTCCTAGACGACGATTGGATGATTAATTTCTCCTAGACAATGATTGGATAATTAATTTCCCCTAGACAATGATTGGATGATTTATTTCTCCTAGACAATGATTGGATAATTAATTTCTCCTAGACAATGATTGAATGATTGATTTCTCCTAGACAAAGATTGGATGATTAATTTCTCCTAGACAATGATTGGATGATTAATTTCTCCTAGACGATGATTGGATGATTAATTTCTCCTAGACGACGATTGGATGATTAATTTCTCCTAGACAAAGATTGGATGATTAATTTCTCCTAGACAATGATTGGATGATTAATTTCTCCTAGACAATGATTGGATGATTAATTTCTCCTAGACAATGATTGGATAATTAATTTCTCCTAGACAATGATTGAATGATTGATTTCTCCTAGACGATGATTGGAAGATTAATTTCTCCTAGACAATGATTGGATGATTAATTTCTCCTAGACAATGATTGGATGATTAATTTCTCCTAGACGACGATTGGATGATTAATTTCTCCTAGACAATGATTGGATAATTAATTTCCCCTAGACAATGATTGGATGATTAATTTCTCATAGACAATGATTGGATAATTAATTTCTCCTAGACAATGATTGGATGATTAATTTCTCCTAGACAATGATTGGATGATTTATTTCTCCTAGACGATGATTGGATGATTAATTTCTCCTAGACGATTGGATGATTAATTTCTCCTAGACAATGATTGGATGATTAATATCTCCTAGACGATGATTGGATGATTGATTTCCCCTAGACAATGATTGGATGATTAATTTCTCCTAGACGATTGGATGATTAATTTCTCCTAGACAATGATTGGATGATTAATTTCTCCTAGACAATGATTGGATGATTAATTTCTCCTAGACAATGATTGGATGATTAATTTCTCCTAGACAATGATTAGATGATTAATTTCTCCTAGACAATGATTGGATGATTAATTTCTCCTAGACAATGATTGAATGATAAATTTCTCCTAGACAATGATTGGATGATTAATATCTCCTAGACGATGATTGGATGATTGATTTCCCCTAGACAATGATTGGATGATTAATTTCTCCTAGACGATTGGATGATTAATTTCTCCTAGACAATGATTGGATGATTAATTTCTCCTAGACAATGATTGGATGATTAATTTCTCCTAGACGATGATTGGATGATTAATTTCTCCTAGACGATTGGATGATTAATTTCTCCTAGACAATGATTGGATGATTAATATCTCCTAGACGATGATTGGATGATTGATTTCCCCTAGACAATGATTGGATGATTAATTTCTCCTAGACGATTGGATGATTAACTTCTCCTAGACAATGATTGGATGATTAATTTCTCCTAGACAATGATTGGATGATTAATTTCTCCTAGACAATGATTGGATGATTAATTTCTCCTAGACAATGATTGAATGATTGATTTCTCCTAGACAATGATTGAATGATTGATTTCTCCTAGACAAAGATTGGATGATTGATTTCTCCTAGACAATGATTGGATGATTCATTTCTCCTGGACGATGATTGGATGGTTGATTTTACCTAGACAATGATTGGATGATTAATTTCTCCTAGACAATCATTGAATGATTGATTTCTCCTAGACAATGATTGAATGATTGATTTCTCCAAGACAAAGATTGGATGATTGATTTCTCCTAGACAATGATTGGATGATTCATTTCTCCTGGACGATGATTGGATGATTAATATCTCCTAGACAATGATTGGATGATTAATTTCTCCTAGACGATGATTGGATGATTAATTTCTCCTAGACGATTGGATGATTAATTTCTCCTAGACGATGAATGGATGATTAATTTCTCCTAGACGATGATTGGATGATTAATTTCTCCTAGACGATGATTGGATGATTAATTTCTCCTAGACGATGATTGGATGATTAATTTCTCCTAGACGATGATTGGATGATTAATTTCTCCTAGACGATTTGATGATTAATTTCTCCTAGACGATGATTGGATGATTAATTTCTCCTAGACGATGATTGGATGATTAATTTCTCCTAGACGATGATTGGATGATTAATTTCTCCTAGACGATGATTGGATGATTAATTTCTCCTAGACGATTGGATGATTAATTTCTCCTAGACGATGATTGGATGATTAATTTCTCCTAGACGATGATTGGATGATTAATTTCTCCTAGACGATTGGATGATTAATTTCTCCTAGACAATGATTGGATTGTTGATTTTACCTAGACAATGATTGGATGATTCATTTCTCCTGGACAATGATTGGATGATTAATTTCTCCTAGACGATGATTGGATGATTAATTTCTCCTAGACGATTTGATGATTAATTTCTCCTAGACAATTATTGGATTGTTGATTTTACCTAGACAATGATTGGATCATTCATTTCTCCTGGACGATGATTGGATGATTAATTTCTCCTAGACGATGATTGGATGATTAATTTCTCCTAGACAATGATTGGATGATTAATTTCTCCTAGACGATTGGATGATTAATTTCTCCTAGACAATGATTGGATGATTGATTTTACCTAGACAATGATTGGAAGATTAATTTCTCCTAGACGATGATTGGATAATTAATTTCTCCTAGACGATGATTGGATGGTTGATTTTACCTAGACAATGATTGGATAATTAATTTCTCCTGGACGATGATTGGATGATTCATTTCTCCTAGACGATTGGATGATTAATTTCTCCTAGACAATGATTGGATGATTTATTTCTCCTAGACAATGATTGGAAGATTAATTTCTCCTAGACGATGATTGGAAGATTAATTTCTCCTAGACGATGATTGGATGGTTGATTTTACCTAGACAATGATTGGATGATTAATTTCTCCTGGACGATGATTGGATGATTCATTTCTCCTGGACGATGATTGGATGATTAATTTCTCCTACACAATGATTGGATGATTAATTTCTCCTAGACGATGATTGGATGATTAAGTTCCCCTAGACAATGATTGGATGATTAATTTCTCCTAGACAATGATTGGATGATTAATTTCTCCTAGACAATGATTGAATAATTGATTTCTCCAGACAAATATATACAGTTCTCATTGAATAAACTCCACCGGGAACAATAGCTTTTGTATGTACACAATGGGACAGTTCCCATTCAACATATCTAAATACCCTGACCAAACACCAACTTATACTTAGAAAATATTTATATTTGTGTTATTTTATCTCCTGTATGATTTCCTGTTATACTTATAATTAAACTGTTTTGTTGTCTTTTGTAACGGCCAGGAAAGGCAAAACACCCAGAGTAAATAACAAATCTAAATTTTTTTCAGGTCCACAACTTGTCTCGTCACCGAAATACGGTACTAATAATCATACGGGTTCCAGGTAAACTTACATACTCACGTGTACATACTACGTGCTTTTAAAATTCTCCTATTACAATTAAGGAAAATTCTTAACGAGAGTAAATTTGTCGTTAAAGTCTGATTAATTGAACCAAATTAAAATGCTAACCTCATGCTTTCTCAAACAACCATCCAAAGCTCTTCTTTTTATCCTTTTTGTATTAAAATTAGGGTTTTGTGATAGTCATAAATTTTTGTCAACTGAATATTTATCTAGTATACTGAATGCCTGTATTTGCCGGATAAAATTAAAAAAATTACAAAACATCGTTATGAAAACCTACTGTTGTTAAAAGGGCATCTAGTTTAAAATGTTCGCACTGAATGTACTCGCTTTTTTATGGTCATAACAGATGTTTATGTTTACTAAGCTATTCCACAAACAGACTTTTATAATTTGTCAAGCTCAAAAACTAATGGTTAAAGAAGTTCCATTCCTTAAAATGGTTTGTCCAACTAAAGCACTATAACATGTGACCTTGTTTATTTACAAGTTGCCTTTTGGGGGGTATTAAATACGTAAAAACTTGTTGGTATTCTTTATCAACACGACCAATTTAATAGCAATCAAAAACAATAAAGTTTATATAGTTTTTTTTTCTGTATAAATTGTAGTTTTGATCTCATCAATGAAATATTGGAATCTACTTCAAATACATTCACCAATAATACAGGTAAGAATTCTGCATAGAGCAAATCCAAATATATTGTTATGGGCTGCTTCAATAGCGTCTGTTGAATTTGGAAAAAATCTAAATATTTGAAACTAATTTAAAGAACAATAAGTGATAAAATGCAAAATTTGGTTAGCTTGAAATCTAAGTAATTTTTAAGTAGTTTAATTTGTGTACTGTTAGTAAAAGTGCTAACACTATAAACATTTGGACACATTCTGTTTTGACATTGTACTACTTAATTCTCAATTTTGAGTTGATCAATTCTTTCCTCTTTTTGTAAAAAATTACATGACTATATGATTGCGTTGTGACCCATGTCCAGAAAAACAACATTTCAGGTATTTTAAAAGGACAGGTTAATAAACAACGAATAAATTTGATGTATCCCGTGAATGAAGAAGGCGAAGATAGTTATATAACATTGAGTCCTATGCAAATCAATTTTAGTATTTGAACAAATCTTTTACAGTCTTTCTAAACCATGTGCAGATTCAAAATGAAATTATGCAGCTTATGTATTATGGTATGTAAGGCTACATTGTCACAAATTAATGGGTATGTAAGGCTACATTGTCACAAATTAATGTATGTAGTAAGTTTATCTAAAATTAAGTATAAAAAAAGGTACAACAAACCAGAATGTTTAAAATTTAAAATTTTTAATATTCACTGAAGCATTTTAACATAAAATATAGTCCGTAACGTCACACGCATAACACGTCACATTTCTTTCATAGATTGGGAGGCACCATTATAACATTCATTATGACGTCAAAAAGTAAGTCCGACAAAAGTACATCTTGTATCACATATATAGATGATACTAGGTTTTTTTATCACCCAGGTTGTATCAATCGATACGTTTTCAGATTTTGACACGATACATACATAATTTAGATAAACCTCTATATCATGTGTATAGACTTGAATCATGAAATCAAGTAAGAAATTATGTATTGTGATACCGATTATATATATATAACTTTATTTCCTCTATTACAGAGATTTTACAAATTACAAAAAATATATTTCATATTAAATGAAAAGCAAGAAAAACAATGAACACAAATTTAAAGTAAAAGGTCGAATGTCCGTAAGTACAAATTGTGGACTGTATTAGCGGTAGAGTTGATACAAGGCACCACGTCAATGAAGACTAAAATGACTACATATTGATGCTGTGTGATACACACAATATTTAGAGAAAAAGATTAGTTCATCGGCTTCCAGGTGGTAGGAAGTATCGCATGAAAGAACGGTTGCTGTGAATTCGGCCGGGGATAAACTGTCCATATAAACGGAGAAGTCAATAGGGTTGATACTGATTATATCCCGCCAGAAATCATCTCGTTTCTCCTTAGTAAAGTAGCACGAGTACAGTAAGTGTTCGATAATGTTCCGGTAAAATAAGCCACATCTTTCACACAATAGTTTCGTATCTTCATATTTCATTAAGCAACACAAGTCAATTATGTACTTGGAATTAGTCCTAAGTTCTGGAAATTGTCTAGCAATTTTCCATGCATTATGCACTTTAATGCGAGCGTGTATTCTTTTAAAAATTTCAAAATCGTAATCGGTAAATATTCTTGTGTTCCAGAAGTTTTCTTCAGTTTTAAATACATTATTTTTCACTTCTTTTGACCATGCTGATTTTGAAGGGAATATTCCGGTATCCAGAAAAGATGTAACATGTGACAGAAGGCCATATAGAGTTATTAATCGTATCAAGTCCGGAATAAACCCAATTTGTTCTGCAACACATCTATATTTGTAGGCCAAAAGTCGGGTTATCATAATTTGCTTCGGCAAAGTACTGTTTTTTAAGCGACACAGTCTTCCAAAAAATAAAAGTTTAGAAATATTGATACGCGTCTCTATTGAGTGCCATCCAATGAGACTAGTGCACTTATCGGACCTCGTTCTGACAGGTAATCCTTGTATTGTTTTACATACAAAACGATGTGCTCTTTCCAATAGCAAAATTTCGTTCTTGGTAAGATTGTTCCACAGTTCGCATCCATACAGACATTTACTGTAACACATAGTTTCCACAATTTTAGCGCATGATATTGGGTTTAAAATTTGTGGATGAACGCCGGATTTTAAGACAGATAACACGGATGTCCGCAACACTCTACATGCATTTAACGTCTGTTCCATAGTATCGAAATTACTGTTCAAAATTATTCCTACATGTTTTGCAGCGGTTACTACTGTAATTAATTCAGCGTATAATGTGAGTTCACTGGAATTGCAGTAAGTACGTTTGGAAAATTTTAACACATTGCTTTTGGTCGGGGAAAAAGTAAATGCCCATTTCCTGCTGTATTGTTCACAAATACGTATCATAGATTGCATGTTTTGCTCTGTCGTTGATATAAGTGCTATATCGTCAGCCTGAACAGAAGAGCTCATATCGATATCAACCAATACACACCCAAGTCGGCTTTGGGTCAAGTTACGCAATAAATCGTTAATATAAATTAAATATAGAACGGCAGATAGAACACCGCCCTGTCGCACTCCACGCATGAGTTTGAACCAACGAGATTTACTATTGTTGAATGACACACAACTTAGCATATTCTTGTACATTTCGTCCAACATTAACCATAGATCTCCTGCGATTCCGTACTCGAAACATTTCAGCAAGAGAGCGTCGTGCCAGACTGTATCGAAAGCTTTGATGCTATCCAATAAAACAAGAATCACATCGCTGTTTCTCTCTCGGTAATGTCGAATTGTTTCTTGTAAATTGAAAGATGCGTGTATACTATTAAGCTGTTTTTGATATGCCATTTGAGCTGGGTGGGGAAAGTCGTTCTTGAGAGATGACATTCTAGTGTACAAAGCTTTTTCAAACACTTTTTCAATGCAACACGACAAGGAAATCCCACGATATGAGTTGGGATCCGATTTGTCTTTTGTACCTCCTTTAAACAACGGAATTATAACGCTTCTGTTCCAGTCATGAGGAACGTATTGTGTTTTTATAACAAGATTAAACAGTTTACATAGATGTTGTTGTAAACATCTGCCACCATACTTAATGTGTTCATATGCAACATTATCTATTCCACTAGATTTGTTATTTTTCAAGGTTGTACATATCAGGAGGATTTCATCATGCGAAAAAGGAAGAATTTTCTTTTTATCTATGTTTTGCGCCTTGCGAATAGCGTCTACTTCCTCAGCCACTTTAACAGTGCGTTCCCGTGCTATAAGCGAATGATCGAATTGAAATATTGATTCGAAATGATCGGCCCAAGCATTGCATATATCATTATTATCGCTGTATGTTTTACAATTTACTTTCAATTCACGACACCAAGGTTTAGGTTTCTGACGACTTTTGAGAACACTCCAGACATATTTTTGATCCATTTCAACAGCATTATCCATCCTAATAGCAACATCGTTTAAATAATTATTATAAGCTTTCTCCAGTTCATGTCTGAATTTACGTTTTGAATTCTTGTATTCGCGAAAGTATGTATCGTTTGAGTTGTGAACCCTACCATTTTGAATCCACGCTGCACGCTTAAATCTCATATCAGCATGGGACGAGGCAACAATCCTAGTCCAGTAAGGTTTTAAATGTTTTATAAAGCGTTTCTTGGGAAGAGTATCGTTTTCGGCGTTTTTAATAGCTTCTACGATCGCCAGGTAGTATGATTCGATTTCGTCATTTGTAGCGCAATCGCTGGGAACTTCTAGGCTCCATAGATTTTGAGAAACAGCGAAGGTGTAGTCAGATACCGCATTTGTTTCTATAGCTTTACGCCATGATACCTTTTCGGCAGGTACTACATCATTAAGTGGATATACAGACGTAGGTGCAAGTTTGACAGTGCAGATCAAAGGTTTGTGATCAGACACATTTAGAGGGCTATCGCCTACCACAGAGACGTCCATAATATCATTCAAAATGTCTCTACTAGTAACTATATGGTCTATAACAGATCTGGGCCCACCTTCATATGAATGAAAAGTCCAAATGGACCCTTTGGCAAAGGTCTGAAGATGAAGCGACGTGCTATTTGAAGCATCCACCAAACGTTTTAGAAAACTTGATCTTCGGTCGTGATTAAAATTATACTTAGGACCTTCAATTTTGCAATTAAAGTCGCCCAATATGAAAACATGACTGTTTTGTGAATAAGAGTTGTACAAGTCAAATAGATATTCTGTTTCATAAGTGAATTTATCAAAGGACTGTGTTACAGCCGGAAGGTACACACATAGAAGAATTATACTAGGTGAGTTTGGAAAATTTATTTCTATTCCACATATTCGGCTACTGTTAATTTCAATTTCAGTTATGTAAGGTACTAGTGCATCTGACACAATAAAAGCTACACCTCCTCGAGAGTTTATTTTATAATTTTCGGGACAGTCCTCGTCAACTCCTTTTCCAATACAACTATAGCCGTATTCAATAGAGTCTAGAAAGTTTAACTGAAAGCTACGAAGCCAATGTTCAGATAAACAAAGTACGTCAATTTTAAAGTCGCGCAATAGATGTGCCATGTAAGGCGCTGCGGTCATGGCACCGCGGCAGTTCCAACAAGATAAGTTTAAGTTCATCTTAAGTTTTGATCTAATTTTTGAGATTGAAACACTGACCAAGGTAACCACTCCTTGACAAAAATGCCATCTGGCCAGAAGGACGGTTGATTAAGTAATGGTTCAGATTCAACATCAATGTTTAATTGTGCAGAAGCTGTCCTTCTATCTCTTCTCTCAAAATATCGTAAGAACGTTATTCTAACTCCTTTTTCAGTCAAGTAATTTCTCATTGCACTTGCGGATGAATTCCGTTTGTCGATACCACCTACATAAAACCGACGTATTACACGTTTCGGTTTATTAACAAAGCCTTTAAAACTATCATTTGATACGGACTTGCACACTGACGATGGGAAATGCACTGGAATACTCTGAAGTTGTCTTTTTTCAACCAACTCCCCTTGATGCCCTGTATTATAAGCATGACTCTTTTGGGCGTTAACAGGATTATGTAAGCGAATTTCAGCAGTGGTGAGGGTACTAGTGTCGTTAGTATCAACGTCTAAATGAATTTTCGAGTGTTTTTCGCTGTTGGACACGGTTTGGCTAATAGATGTATCAGCCGTTGTTGTCGATTCTGTAGTAGAATTTAATGTCTGCTTTGTACATTTTTCAAATTTCAGTTTGTTTGTTTTCAGTATTTCGGCATACGAATTGCTATTCGTTATAACACCTTTTAATTCTTTTTCATTGAACGTAATTCGTGTTCTCAAGTCACTAATTGATTTAGAATGTGAACTTAAATCTGTTTTCATTCTACTGAATTCTTCGTCAAAATCCTTTAGCTTGTCGTTAATTAACACTGTTTTTGATTTAAGATTTGTAACACCCTGAGACCGGGAGTCGCTTATTAGATTAATACGAGCGGATTCGGACGATAGGGTTTTCTTAATTTCATTGACACTTTGTTTTACTGAGCCGAGGTCAATATTTATTTTCTCAATTTTGGAACTGAATTCTCGCGTAAAAGCATCGTAGGTGGTTAGGCTAGTTTTAATAACTTTCAAATCTTTCTTGAATGAATCTATATCGGAGCTTTGACTTTTAACAGTAGCTTCGGTTTCTGCTTTTAATAATTTTACAGAAGCTAAATCATCATATAGCTTCTTATTCTGGTCTCTTATGTTAGAAATCTGATGTTGCAAATTCTTAGATCGGTCATTTGCTTTCTCAACAGCATTTACTAATTGTTTATTTTTGGTTATTAAATCATTTATGTTTTTATTCAAGTATTCAGATTCTTGCGCATATTCGCCTTTTAAGCAATTTAGTTCTCTTTCAATGCGGATTAGCGTTTCTTTCATAGAAAGTTTATCTAAAAAAGGGTCTACAACCTCCTGTGTTTTTTGAGTACTAATTGAGGAGCTTGATCTAAATGAAAGAGTTGACTTAAGATCGTCACTAAAAGTGCCGGTTGAAGCTAGATAGAGTATATAGCAATCATTTCCTACTTTACTCTCAAGTGATTCACCAGTAGGAGTTCTCGGGTAAAGGCGTTTTTTAAGTGTTGCATTTCCATACGGAAAGTTAGGAAACTGTTTAGCTACGTCAAGTAAAGCATAACGTACACTTTCTAAGTCGCAATTAAATTCATGACATTTCTCGACCAGTTTTGATATGAACGAGTCCTTGGGCAGGTTTGCTAAATTGCTACGTATAAAAGTCATGACTTTGTCCGTTGTTTCCATTGTATAGAGAGAATTGTTATGTGTCTGTGACACTATATTATCTTGAGATGCTATACTATTCGTGAATGGGTCATATTGAGACTCCATAAAACTAGAGTGTACAAATAAATCACTTGGTTGTAATTCAAATAATGGTGTCAAAGTCTGACTGCTAATTGGCTGCAAGTCATTACTCATGGTTATGAAAGTTACATGTAACACTCATCAAGAAGTACATATTATGATGAAAAGTCAGGAAAGGACAAGATACTAGTTCGGTTACAGTGATGATGAAGTTATATAAATCAGCAACTAACGGGACTCACTAAAGTATAATACTAAATTGACACATTTAGTGAGTAGAAATCATTACGTTGATCGATAAGATTGTAAACAATTCTGATAAACAAATTTTGTAGTGATTTCGGGTTCAATATAACGTGGATATAATGCCTAGAGAAAAGTTTTCAACAAAATTCTAGGTAGTTCTAAGTTATTCTAGATAGTTGAAAGTAATCAAGGATTTCTCTCCTTCTGTAAAGTGCAATCAGATTGCTCGTTGGCTCACATAGGTACCATAGTGCAGAAAAATCAATCGGGTAAGAATTAAGGAAAAATTGCAGCAGAATTGAGGAGCAATTAGTTCCAACAGATGATTACACAAAATATGTCAATAAATATGAAATCTGCTTAACAGGATAACAACTTTTTTCATAGAAGACCTACTTCTCTGTTTTTGAAAGCATCCATCTTGTCAGACAGTAAATAGTCGTTCTGATGTTAATCGATTCGACAGTTTTTATATATTTCTATTATTTTACAGAATGCGGCGTTGCAGGTGCTATCTTGCTTGCTACTATAATCTACTTCCCCAATAAACCACCTACAGCACCGAGTTTTTCTGCATCAGTTAGCAGAGTTCATTATATAAGCGGAATTCGACAAATAATCAGGTAAAAAACTACAACACAGTAGTGCTATACGAATAAAAAGGTTAAAACCATAGATGTGTCTCACTCGAATTGTAATCGCTTCCTTCCTTGTATTACAGAATGGGTCCAGTGTGGCTGATTGCACTAGCCTGTGCAATACCAATAGGAGTCAATGGTACCTGGGGGACATCTTTAGATCTAATACTCGATCCAGTTGGAGTAGGACAGGTAATTGTGTTCTCGAAACTGTTTAAAAATATTTCTATATGACAATTTTTAGACCGGTCATAGCTGTATAATACGAAAAAAATTAAATGATTTTACTGAGTTTACTCCTGTCTCAACTGAATATCCACTTCCTGTTGATATGTGTTGGATAGAATTGCATGGATCACAGTTCTTTTACTTCGGATAACAACTACACGTACCAACACATGTATGTCCGATGACAGTAAAACAATGTCGTGTGCTTTGAGCTATCTCCATTTTACATACAAACAAATTTGGTTTGCTTTTATGAGTGTGATAAACAAATCATATTCTCATAGTTTTAAACAATATGTTTCCGGTCTAAATCGGTTAAATTTGTACCAAACAAATTTTACGCAAATTTTTATTTTATTTTATTTTATTTTATTTTATTTTATTTTATTTTATTTTATTTTATTTTATTTTATTTTATTTTATTTTATTTTATTTTATTTTATTTTATTTTATTTTATTTTATTTTATTTTATTTTATTTTCTCTTCTCTTCTCTTCTCTTTTCTTCTCTTCTCTTCTCTTCTCCGTTCCATTCCATTCCATTCCATTTCCATTTCCATTTCCATTTCCATTCCATTCCATTCCCCAAAACAGCCAATTTAGTATTGCTAACTGATACATGCTTCACGTAAAATAAAAGTTCAATTTTACAGACTGAAGTTGGCTGGATTGGGTTTTATGCTACAATAGCAGGCGGTATAGCTATTCTAATTATAGCAAAGTAAGTACCAGCGCATATGTAAAAGGACAAGTTAATTATAAAACACTTTAAACGAAGTCTGAAATAAATATTGCAATTAAGTGAGAACACATCTTAAATATTTGCTACATGCTAATTTCTTAAATATTAATAAAGGTGGTAAAAAGAATCGTAATTGATGTTAAAACTAACGAAAGAAGAACAATCCTATAATACACGGTAGCGTTTGGCTTTTGCTCATTGTTGGCATCGATTTTTGCAATTTTATAAAATGGTATTATCTTGAAACATATCGGACTATTTTAATTGAGGAACAGCTCAATAAACTGTCAGTTATTTTGGCGTTTTTATTAAAATTATAGTATATATTAAAGGAAGATCAACCAATCATAAACCTTATAGTTCAATGAATCGCTAAAACAGAGCAACACATCAACGAAAAACAAACTACAGAAATGCGGCGGGGTTAACAAGGTTGAACATGTCAACAGTTTATTTGTAATAAATATGCGTTTCTGGAATATAGCAGAAATCAAATAGGATTTTACAGCCAAAGCCAAATTTTGCAAAACTTTTTGGAATTTTCCCGGTAAAATCTTTTCAGCATTATTTGTGAAAATAAATATAAAATGAATACTAGTATGCGAATTTAAAGGTGGTATTTATTTTAAATTATATTATATTATATTACATGCATCAACAAATGATATTAATTACATAATCCATATTTCAGATTTTCGGATATGTTTATCAAACATATGAAGTTGTTCCTAATATGTTCATAGTATATGTGGTGCTGCAACACTTCTATGGTTTGATCTGATATGCGCCCATGTTTTACCATATTCTAAAGGTAAGCGTAGAAATACATGTATATACTTCACAAGACACGATTGTGTATATGTGTAGGCGGGCTTTGCTTCACAAGACACGATTCTCTCTCGTGTAAATGTGTAGGCGGGCTAGACAAGACACGATTCACCCCGTAATATGGAGAAGTCATTGCCAAAATGCGAACAGACAATAAAGTCCTTTATTATTTATATAAAATGTGCAATTTCATAATTGACGTTGGGTCCGAACACCCTTAAAGTGCATCTAAATTTCCAGTGGTCACGTGACGTCTTTCTTTGTAATGGTGACGTCATCTGAAATGTCAAATCGATTTAGTGATTGGAAAAAAATAGTATGAAAGTTTTGTTTTTATTTTTAATAGAACATTTATTTTTTATCGATGTCAACTTTATTTTAAAGTTTTACTTAATAAATTATTTTTAGAGCTATTCTCCATTTACTTTGTTACAGTTTTTTGACGATATCGGACAAAAAAATCAATATCAGCATTAAGCGGATTTTGATAACGTGACACGTATTTGCCGTAGAGCTCACCGCTCTTCGCGGACAGCCCGCATAAGCCACGGGGGGGGGGGGGGTAACTTGGTAATTTTTAGGGTGGGGATGTTCCATTTTTGATTTGAATTCAATACCCATATTTATATAAAATTTCCAATTTTCAATACCCATATTTATATAAAATTTCCAATTTTCATGACCCATATTTATATAAAATTTCAATTTTCATGACCCATATTTATATAACATGAACAATTTTCATAACCCATATTTATATTCAGTTAACTTAAAAGAAGGTCATATTTATATACACAAAATGATAACATAGTGAAGAAGAAAACACAATGTCATTATTAAAATTACTATTATATTATAAACATGACCCATATTTATATGAGACCAGATTTTTTTCAATTAAGATTAAAAAACATACCCA
The DNA here is from genome assembly GCA_944474755.1 of Limnoperna fortunei. Classification (NCBI taxonomy): domain Eukaryota; kingdom Metazoa; phylum Mollusca; class Bivalvia; order Mytilida; family Modiolidae; genus Limnoperna; species Limnoperna fortunei. Next base: position 109,999,235 of record OX104111.1, read on the forward strand.
TTTTTATATAAGATTGTTGTAAAAACTATACCCATTTTTATATAAATTTTCAAAAAAAGCCTACCCATATTTTTGGCACATATACATATACCTTTATATAGGAAGTTACCCCCCCCCCCCGTGGCATAAGCTGTAAATGCTATAATTTTGTAGGCGGGCTATGCTTTACAAGACAGATTCTCTCTCGTTAAAATATGTAGGCGGGCTATGCTTCACAATACAGGAGTCTCTCTTGTGTAAATGTGTATGCGGGCTATGCTTCACAATACACGATTATCTCTCGTGCAAATGTGTAGGCGGCCTCTTGGTCTGTAATGTGCTTCATTCTGTTCCAAAACAGATTATATATGTATCATTTATACTTGTTTTACAGTTCAGCTGTATGCCTCTTGTATACTTGTTTTACAGTTCAGCTGTATGCCTCTTGTATACTTGTTTTACAGTTCAGCTGTATGCCTCTTGTATACTTGTTTTACAGTTCAGCTGTATGCCTCTTGTATACTTGTTTTACAGTTCAGCTGTATGCCTCTTGTATACTTGTTTTACAGTTCAGCTGTATGCCTCTTGTATACTTGTTTTACAGTTCAGCTGTATGCCTCTTGTATACTTGTTTTACAGTTCAGCTGTATGCCTCTTGTATACTTGTTTTACAGTTCAGCTGTATGCCTCTTGTATACTTGTATTACAGTTCAGCTGTATGCCTCTTGTATACTTGTTTTACAGTTCAGCTGTATGCCTCTTGTATACTTGTTTTACAGTTCAGCTGTATGCCTCTTGTATACTTGTTTTACAGTTCAGCTGTATGCCTCTTGTATACTTGTTTTACAGTTCAGCTGTATGCCTCTTGTATACTTGTTTTACAGTTCAGCTGTATGCCTCTTGTATACTTGTTTTACAGTTCAGCTGTATGCCTCTTGTATACTTGTTTTACAGTTCAGCTGTATGCCTCTTGTATACTTGTTTTACAGTTCAGCTGTATGCCTCTTGTATACTTGTTTTACAGTTCAGCTGTATGCCTCTTGTATACTTGTTTTACAGTTCAGCTGTATGCCTCTTGTATACTTGTTTTACAGTTCAGCTGTATGCCTCTTGTATACTTGTTTTACAGTTCAGCTGTATGCCTCTTGTATACTTGTTTTACAGTTCAGCTGTATGCCTCTTGTATACTTGGAGCTCTGTTCAGCAACTGTGGTATGCCATTGTTTTATGAACTTATTTGTGAGACGTCCTATCCCATAGGAGAGGGAATATCTGGTGCCTTCTTAACAATACTCAGCAACTTATCAGGTGTTATGTTTTTACTTGTTTTGCAAATTCCAAATATAGGTAAGTTATGTATTGTATTGAATGGCAAGAATCTTTTAACATCTACAACGTTTGCTAAAGAGCCTTGCGTCGTAACACTACCGAGTAATAAGAACCTAAAGATTACTATTACGTGATAATTATGAGGATTTTTGCAAGCGTACACGTTTTCTTATTAAGATTAACTAAAAATAACGTTATGACACTTTATTGCCGAATCATCTAGTTACTAGACACTCTCCCCGGAACATTGTATTTGTTGTTAAAAGGAAACCAGTATTTATTATCCGGAGCTTTGAAACAAACAGCAAAAGAAGACTTTTTAAAACCTTTTATTAATGTCCAACACGTCTGTAACATACCATACCATAACTATCGTCTGTAGTAAGATAGACAAAAATGTGGGCGTAGTACCTAACAAATTAACTAACATACATGTATTATTGGCTCTTGACATATGTTTATTCGTTCAATTTATTTTGCTAAGTACACTGTAAAAAATGTGTTTAGGGCCTAAACACTTTTCTAAACACATTTCTTGTTATAGATTTTGAGACACGTTTAGGCTTTCAACACATCTTAAATCTAAACATGTTTAGAAAAATGTTCAAATTCTAAACATGTTTCATTATTATGTGTTTAGAGTAGAAACGTGTTTAGATTGTATGTGTTTAGAGTAGAAACGTGTTTAGATTGTATGTGTTTAGATATAGTCTGAACATTTTCCTCTTGCTATGTATGTGCTGAAGCTGTATGTAGAAAAACTGCTCACAGGTTTGACTGAAATGGAATAGGTAACTGTAAATTGGTGGGAGGTTCAGGTAGTATAGGCATCTAGGTTACCAATATCAATCCTTGATTGATTACAACCATCAGTTTTCTTCCATATTTCGTCTCAGAAAGATTTTGTTTTCATGCTTTTTATACCCTCCGCAAACTAGTTTTTTTTTTTTGGGGGGGGGGGGTAATATAGGAATCACCCTGTCTGTCTGTCTGTCCACATCCCTTGTAAGCGCAACTCCTAAACCGCTTGATGAAATTTAATGAAACTTAGCATAAAGGAAGTACATTATATGTAGATGTACATGAAGGATTTTTATTGACCTCGGATGTCATTAAGGGGAACTAAATTGCTTAGAAACAAAATCAAGTTAATCAGATGAAAACAAAATTGAATTCAGACATAGTTTACTTTTACTGAAATTATATTGACCAAGAACATTACAAATATTCACTGAAACCATATTGATCAAGAATATTACAAATATTCACTGAAACCATATTGATCAAAAACATTACAAATATTCACTGAAACCATATTGATCAAGAACATTCCAAATATTCACTGAAACCATATTGATCAAGAACATTACAAATATTCACTGAAACCATATTGATCAAAAACATTACAAATATTCACTGAAACCATATTGATCAAGAACATTACAAATACTCACCGAAACCATATTGATCAAAAACATTACAAATATTCACTGAAACCATATTGATCAAGAACATTACAAATATTCACTGAAACCATATTGATCAAGAACATTACAAATATTCACTGAAACCATATTGATCAAAAACATTACAAATATTCACTATTGATCAAGAACATTACAAATATTCGCTGAAACCATATTGATCAAGAACATTACAAAATCCTATGTATATACAAATGTCTAAATATTGCAAAAATCATATCTACCCTGCCAATTTCCAAAGCATCAGAAATACAGGTTTTTCACCAAATATATATATACGTATGCAAATAGTTCAGGTCAAATGGCAGTATATGGACAGGTTGGTGGCGCTTCTGTCCATATAATTTTTGGAGCCTCAAACTGGTCCATATACATTTTAATATTTTTTTGTGCCATGAACTATTTTTTAAATTTAAACAAATTAATTAGAATTTAAAGTGTCCTCAAGTTTCTTGCAAAATTTTAAATAGTTTGCAGACATATGGAATTTATTCTTTCTGTCTTTTAAAATGTAATGTTGTACAAGTCCAAGTAGCTGGTATTGTTTTGGATAGGACAAGTCCCAAACATAGTAACAGAATAGCAGTCTTAAGACTGCTTCTTTGAGGTTATGCCCCACATCCACTTCAATTCCCTCTCCAACTACAAAAGATTGATTAAGTGTTCTGTCACTATTTTCTGCTAAAATAAGCCTTGGCGCCTCTGTTTTCTTTGAGGAAAGGTTCAGGTTGTTTGACTGAAAAAGATCAATAGTATTAAAAATTAAAGCCTTAGTAAAAAAATACTTGCATTTAAAAAAAAGGTCAGAATGGTTTACTGTATTCTTACAAATCTGCAACTAAACTATCTATACTAAATCTACAAGATGCAAAATTGTACGTAGCTGGCATACAGTTTTAACCACATGTTTAAACTGAGACCATGGTACAGATTGAAACATTCATCCTTCCAGATCTTTTTGTTTTCCTTGTTTAATAATTACAGGTAATTAATGACTCCGGATTGTAAAATAAAACATTTTAACAGTGTGTCAAAGGTAATTTCTGGTACACGAAAAAACAACAACATCAAACAAGATGAATCCAATTATGTTACTTACCCTCCAGTATGTTGCATGTCTCAATTGAAACTCCAGTGCCCAGTAAAATGATCTTTAAATCCTCTGTCGTTGTACTTTCATTGATTGCAGTCTATAAAAACAATTAACACTTATTTAGATAAGTTTAAGAAGTCTGATTTTATTAAGTTTGAATACAGGGAATATTTTAACTTTCATCTTAAATTAATCAAATCCTATCTGTTATCATGTGATAAATTAATATTATTATGCTAACATATGGAATTGATTAGATGAGGATAATTAACTTTCTTAAAAATAATTTCATAGGTCGTTATTTTAGTTTATTTTCGAATTCAAACCATAACTGGTTTTGCGGGCTGCCATGTTATAGATCATGTGATCATGAGTCAGTCACGTGATTATCGTACACAACGCGGTCGAATTTTGTCATATTTTAAAAAACAACGGACTGATGTTGATTTCTTTTTGTTTTATATATAAAAACAACGAACAGATGGAAAGATAGGATAACGTGACTTTTTATACATTTTATTATAAAATAAAACGTGTTCCCATTAATGTTTAACAAGTGCATTGTCAAAAAAAAATATGTAGTGGTCAATTAGCCCTACAAACTACTAAGTCGAAAAATGCTTTTGGCGTTAAATTAAACGATAATAAATAATAAACACGGATACAACACCAAAATAGTTATACATTGCTTTAGATCGTGCATCTTGACTGAGCGTGCATCTCCTTCTCAAATGGCATACATCTACATTAAATTTACTAGATCTATGTAAAAATCATTCAAAAAAAGCGAAAAATATATAATGGCTTTTCTTACCTTGATATTCATTCGTATTTTGGCTCTCTGTTTTCAAACTGGCGATGAAGACAATCGTAGCGTCTGGCGGGAAACATGTGGTCGCTAAACACATTTATCTATGTGAAAGTCACCTGCAGTGTCGTTACATGCTGAGGCTCTAAGCGTTTTTGAGATAACATGTCTAATATCTAAACATGTTTACAATGAAGATGCTAATGAACGACATATGCTTAGTTTCTAAACATTTTCCTAAACATGTTTAGAGTAAAACATGTTTAGAATACGTTTAGGCTCTAAGCACAATTTTTACAGTGTATTATAATTGCGACAATGATGACATGATTCGATCAATATCTGATGTAACCTCTTCAATGTGAAATAAAACATCCGCCTTTAGAAAGCAAAAGTCTAGTAAACATTTATTTCAAATCTATTTCTATTTAGGCAAAATTTTAATTTTTTCTCATTGACTTTTTATATACAGGTACAACCTGGAGGAATTGGGCTTTGTTGGGCAGTATTGTGATGGGTCTGTTATGTCTGTTGGCATTTCCAGAAACACTTGGTCGAACAAATTTGGATATTGTCATAAAAAGCTACACAGATATGGTTAGTGATTTTCCAAAGGCTGGATCATCAAGCAGTGAATTAACAGCTGATTGTGTAAACACCAGTATAGCTACTGGACAACTAGGCAGTGGTATAAGGCATAAGACATAATTAGCCTTAAAGTTTACAGTTAGCGGTTCAGTGAGGTCATTTATATTTAAAACTGTTAAACTACATGAAGAATGGTATTAAATGCATTAATTTGAATTAAACGAGTGTGAAAAAATACCAGACTAAGTAAATAAACGAGAACTTATTTTTGGATTTGAACAATTCTGATATTTTATATGTGTAGAACGAAAATGATAATCCAGTTAATGATTTCTCACACAAAGTGTGTTTAAAACGTAAAAAACACAACTCTAAGAATACTGTCTGGTAATGTGCTTCACTCTGACGTGTCTTATCAAACTTTGTTTTAATTTTAAGTGCTCTTTTAACAAATGTTTTATTCCTTCAAATAAAAATGTAAACTTCTCAGAACATTTTTTTTGTGTATCGATAAAGAGACTAATTTTGAAATTCTATTAAGTAACATGCATTACCTAAAAGTATCGTGCTAGTAATGTTGTGTTTTGTGCGATACGCTTTTGCTTGCATTCATTAAAATATAAAATTCAACCTATAGTATTATAGAAATGTAATATATCCTATATATTGTTTTTTGTTCTTTCTGATTTCTTAATTTTATTTAGTTTTACTAATCTGTCTTTATGTTCGTGACTGAACACTGATTTGTAGTCATAACTAAACCAGTATACGAACAACTTAATATAATCCATTGGTTAAATGGGGGTTGTGTTTCATATTTGTTTATTGCGATTTGTCCTAGCTTGCTGTCAGTGTGTTCGTGATCAAAGACCCAATCTCCCCCCTTTATCGTTATATTTCAGGAATACAGACAATGTATGACCCATGTATTACATTTACATTAGCATGAACACGCAATGACAAAACATCTAGACAACACAAAACTAAGAATTACACAAAATACAGTCCATGGCCAACAATCAAAAACAGACACAAACTCTTTGTTAATCAGCTATATGTATTTTCAAGTTCAACACAAGATAAAGGAGTTTTTGCATTTTACAATTAATATTTGTTTGCTATTGCGGAAGTAAATACTATTATTTTATTCATGTTTTTGTTGCATGCATTATAAATGCTTTCTGAAAATCGGAGAATTCAGCTTCAGTTTCGTTCCTTGGTGGAGGGATGTATTCTTTCCAACTTTTAATTTGAAACCCATTTGTTTCATATACGTTCTGTAATTCTGATTGGTTAATGTATAAACATTGAAATTTAAAATCTCCAACCCTATAAAAAGTTTGTTCCAGTACACCAACTATGATTAATTGACTCCCAGACGATAATAAGGTAGCCACGTTTTCGACAATCTGGTTGTACTCTGTAACAGTTTGACTTGCTGCTTCAAAACATAAGCTCGATATAATAATGTCGAGACTAGTTGGGTCCTTGAATTCTATTGGTGGGCGTTTCATGACATCAACGGGTAATATTGCTTTTATTTTATGTCTTATTTCTGTAAAACGATCTTTCACTCTTTGACTAGAAAAGAAACGAAACCGAAGTTATGAAAACAATACTACATAGAAATAGATACAGGTCTACTAATCTATCGCCGCCTCGTACTTCACAGCGGTTTAGTACAGTTGTAGTATTGCGGTCATAGTGGATAAGTGAAATCCGACCGTCTATAGACAACTGAAAGCACATGTTTTAAATATAATTGACTGATTATACTTCAAACTTATTTTTGGAATCGTTTGTCATTATCCTGTCAATTCCTTTTATTATAAAGTTCCAAAAAAGTAATAATGAGTAAATTGTTCCTGATGCAAGCACTTCCATTTGTTTGCCATCATATTAAGCTCTTCGTTATATAGTGTTCGTCTACAAGGTTTCAAATTTTATGGTTTTTCCACTAATTTCATTTTAGCTATAATAAACAGGTATTTAATTTTGTAGGAGTCTGACATATTATTGTTTTACCGTTGCAGATTTAGAATTGCGTTATTGTACATTTGGTTTTCTAGATTAGGCTGTCAATTTTGAATAATAAAAAGGGTGTGACAGGCGGATAAATAGAAGGCAGCACATTTAACTACAAGGACATCACAAAAATACCTTAATATCAAATATTGGCTTAGTATAGATCTTTCTACAATTAAGTATCTTGTATTGACTTGAAGTTCCGCGGGAAAACGACATCGGTGATTACCGCCTTGTTAAACTCTCTTTCAATAAAATTTAGTGAAGACATGCATATATATCCAAATTATTTATGTATTAGTCTTTCAAAGAGCTTTCGTGAGGTATACTATCTAAAATAGACATAATTGTCTTATTAGATTTATGCCTAGTAATTGTGATTTTTTACCACAGATTCCTTTCCAGAACTGACATGTGATTTTAGACAAACGTAAATAAATTGAATTATAAAAATTAAAAATTAATGTATTTTGTGGGTACTACTTACTCATATTTGTTGTTTTCCAAGTCTAGAATAAATTTACAAAGTTCCGTTCCAATCTCTCGTTTTCCGTCTAGCCAGTCTTGGAGTATTCTCCTGTTTGTTTCTGCATAGTCTGACAGATATATTTCCCGCACATATGGGCATGCGCTAATAACAGAATGAACTGTAGGCCCCGTTCCAATATCAAGTAAGGTTTTACCTGTTAAGCTTCCTGAAATGAACACTAGTATATAATAAAATAACAAAAACTGTAAAAACACAACTTATTCTTCAAATATAATGAAGGAAATAATACATATTATTTGTGACAGAATATGCTAGGTACAGTGTATGTGGTCTACTTATCCATCCCTGTAGCTTATCACGTGACCTGATCAGTTATTTTGTTCACGGAAGCCTATTATTTACACATACCTAACTATAATTTACTAAAACTATTTATTTTGTTGTGAACAATAACTGTGTATCAGATGATCCAGATGATGCAGATTTGTAGTAGGATCATGTAATAGAATTGGACATTTATATTCAAATTTGTAAAATGGTTTATTTGTTTGTTTGTTTGTTTGGCTAGTTCAATGGGGTATAACACCAGTTTTAGCAATTTTTCAGCTATATCATGGCTTCCAGTCTTTATTGTATTGAACACCCCTTGCCAGCATCATTAAGATTCGAACCCGCAAATTTAATGTCAATACTAGATTCCTTACTACCTTAACCAGTTAGCCACCGTAAAATGATTGTCACGTGGTGCATAACTGAAAGAATTGAAAAGTAACAACTAACAAAGAAAAATGCAAAGTTATTCAGGGGCGGATACAGGATTTTCGAAAGGGGGCGTAAAAAGGGGTTATCGGAAAAGGAGGGCCACGAAGTTAAATGACGGCAGGGGTACTACCATTAAGGCATTAATTTATGGCGAGGACGAGCGGGGATTACATTTTTGCCTTTGGCGCTGGTTGTTACCCTCCCTGTTCTCTTTTTTTCCTTTCCCCTTTCCTTTTTTTAAAGGGGGGGCGTACGCCCCTGACGCCCCTCCCCCTGGATCCGCCACTGATGCTTGACTTTTTTAATATTTGACAGTGTTTGTTTCATTTTTATGTTTAAGCTACCGATCGCTTAATGGTGTTTCCCGTTAATACGTTTTTACCACAAAACCTGCAATTAGTATAGCTCCTATAAGTTGTCTTTGTGTTATTTAAGGTATAGAATTAGGACCTATGCGTTAAAAAAGGTATAGAATTAGGACCTATGCGTCCATTTCTTCGCTGGATCGTGGACATGCCGCGAATTATACTACCTAAGCAACATGTGGAACTTGAAAAAGCTCCCGTAGGGCCTATGACACGGTTACTGAATGTATCTCTGAATCGGGGGGTGTAAATTTGACCGGGAGATAACAGTACCATACACTGCCATTCTATCCAAAACACGTAGCGGAGGATTTCGTTGCTTTCTTTATTTCCATATGAAGTAACACGAACCCGATATTGTTTTATCGACTCAGTCTTGTACACATGTTGTACATGTCGAAAAGATTCACAAATCTGTATGTAGGTCAATGAATGAATTACTATGGTTACACAGACAACGACGGTGTCCTTTACCACGATCAATTTATGAACAGATATAAAAACAAAAATGAACAAATTTGGTCAAAAGGTCACGTTTGTCGTATATTCTTGTCATGTGCATAAATGTTCTAGCTGTCCAGTGTCTGTATACGAGGTCGTATAAAAGGTTTTCCTTATAGATATGGCAATAGTACTTCCCAATCCACTTCCTAGTTCGTAAATATCTGCCATTTGATTTATTGTTTGTTTAATGTTTCTAGTCACTGTAATTCACTTCCTGCGTGCGTCGATAATTCTTCGTCATATACCAATTACCATCCACCTACGTACCTGTTCTGAAAATTTCATGTAATGTCTTCAGCATGAATACTAGAAAATCTCCTTCCTCTTCGCATCCTTCCAATTTAGAATAAAACATATCTAAATACCAGTTTCCATCAAAATCCTCTTCGTAGTTCGTTGTTGATGTTGAACTCTCTGTCTCCATTTTTTCACTTATTTATACCATGTGATAGTTTTACAAGATATAGTGTTCAAGTTATCTATCTTATGGTACGCCATGGCGGTCTAAGTTAGTGATTATTTTTCGTTGTGTAATGGTTTTATAGATTTTCTTGGTGTTTAAATTATTTAACATGAAATATATATAAATATATGTAGTTCTTGGTGTTCTGTAAGGACACGGAGTCGTTTGTGTCACTTGTTTAAATTGTGTTCAGCAATTTTTCAGTTATATCATGGCGTCAAAGTTTAATAGGGGAGGAAGCTGGAGTACCAGAGTGCGGAAAACTAGCAATCCTCCTCAATTAACAATCCCGTCCTGAATATAGCTGAAATACTGCTCGCTGGACGTGAACATGGTAAAGCAGATATCCAATCAATCAATCAATCAATCAATAATAGTGTAATTAAGTACACCATGCCCGTAGCAGAGGCCAGCCCCACGGGGCGGGGGGGGGGGAACTAAGGATACTTTCAGGTACAGGTCTGCGGACGGACATTTGAAAACCCTCATATTCATATATTTTCGGACATTATAAAACAGGATCTAATCATATATTGAATGATTAAATCAGACCTATTCATATATTTTATTACTGCACATCCCCATTGACAAAATAGTACATTCATTACCAAAATGATAAATTGATGTTAACGGAACACTTTGTTTGTAAAATCACATAGGCTTAACATGCTTAAGATGAGAATTGAGGCATGGATAAATTTAGATAATTTACAACTACCCAATGATATATTTTTCAATGAAAAAAAGCAACCTATTCATATATTTTGGACAGCTAAAAAAGTGACCTATTCGGGCCGCACATCCGTATTACCCTATATATACCAAGTTACCCCCCCCCCCCGCCGTGCCAGCCCACAACCCAACATCGTGATCTATAGTAACTGCCTTAACAAATCAGCGACAGAGCCATCTAAAATTGATCACGAACACTCATTGAGGACGTGCTCAACTACAATATTAATTAGGTCTTTCCACCTTTCTGTGGAAAGACCTATAGTTATTGTTCTGATTATTATTATTATTATTATTATTATTCTTTTCTCTTTTCTTCCGCCAACTTATTTCGGTGTCTGGTTTTTTTACTTCGCGACATGTCGCTTTGATATTTTATATCTGATATCGGTTACCCATTGCGCTTTCGCAGTTCACCCTGACTGACCGCACGCTTTTCCTTTACGGAGTTATCTCCCCTTTTACTAAAAAGCTTGTTCATGCTACTCCTCATAAACCAAAAAAGATAGCAATACCGAACCTTTACCAAAATGTGTCCTATATCCTTGCGCAACTTTGGGACAGATTGATTGAAGGGTTCTGACGACATCTTATAGGAGTTATCTCCCTTTAAATAAAAGTAGTAAGTGATATTCAAACAAATCTCAACAACTAAAAGAGATAGAGGCCTGGGGTCTTCACCATAGATCATCCTGACCTTTGACCTTGAAAATGGACACAAGGTCAAAGGTCAAGGTCACGTTCTAAATTTTGCTATTTGCTTGTTCGCGCTACTCCTCTGAAACGGTAAAAGATAGATAAACACTTATTGAGAGTAAAATGTTCGTCTAATTAAGACACAACTTTGTCACATTTGGAGCGAAGTAATTTGACTTCATTTTATAGGAGTTATCTCCCATTATATATGTAACTGATTGGTTTTTCACATGGTACTCATTACCTATTATTGATAAAGGGAAACGAAAGAGTGCAAAATGTTGGTCTCTTAAAGGAGCAACTTTTTTTACATTTATAGGGAAAGGATTTGACTTCATTTTATGGGAGTTATCTCCCATTATATATGTAACTTATTGGTTTTTTACATGTTACTTATTAACTATCAATGATAAAGGGAAACGAAAGAGTGCAAAATGTTGGTCTCTTAAAGGAGCAACTTTGTTACATTTACTGGTAAAGGATTTGACTTCATTTTATAGGAGTTATCTCCCAATTATATATGCAACTTATTGGTTTTTTACATGTTACTCATTAACTATCAATGATAAAGGGAAACGAAAGAGTGCAAAATGTTGGTCTCTTAAAGGAGCAACTTTGTTACATTTATAGGGAAAGGATTTGACTTCATTTTATGGGAGTTATCTCCCATTATATATGTAACTTATTGGTTTTTTACATGTTACTCATTAACTATCAATGATAAAGGGAAACGAAAGAGTGCAAAATGTTGGACTCTTAAAGGAGCAACTTTGTTACATTTACTGGTAAAGGATTTGACTTCATTTTATAGGAGTTATCTCCCATTATATATGTAACTGATTGGTTTTTCGCATGGTACTCATTAACTATTAATGATAAAGGGAAACTAAAGACTGCAAAATGTTGATCTCTTAAAGGAGCAACTTTGTTACATTTACAGGTAAAGGATTTGACTTCATTTTATGGGAGTTATCTCCCATTATATATGTAACTTATTGGTTTTTTACATGTTACTCATTAACTATCAATGAGAAAGGGAAACGAAAGAGTGCAAAATGTTGGTCTCTTAAAGGAGCAACTTTGTTACATTTATAGGGAAAGGATTTGACTTCATTTTATAGGAGTTATCTCCCATTATATAAGTAACTGATTGGTTTTTCGCATGATACTCATTAACTATTAATGATAGAGGGAAACTAAAGACTGCAAAATGTTGACCTCTTAAAGGAGCAACTTTGTTACATTTACTGGTAAAGGATTTGACTTCATTTTATAGGAGTTATCTCCCATTATATATGTAACTGATTGGGTGTTTACATGTTACTCATTAACTATTAATGATAAAGGGAAACGAAAGAGTGCAAAATGTTGGTCTCTTAAAGTAGCAGCTTTGTTACATTTGAAGGGAAAGGATTTGACTTCATTTTATAGGAGTTATCTCCCATTATATATGCAACTTATTGGTTTTTTACATGTTACTCATTAACTATTAATGATAAAGGGAAACGAAAGAGTGCAAAATGTTGGTCTCTTAAAGGAGCAACTTTGTTACATTCTAGGGCAAGGATTTGACTTCATTTTATAGGAGTTATCTCCCATTATATATGTAACTGATTGGTTTTTCGCATGGTACTCATTAACTATTAATGATAAAGGGAAACTAAAGACTGCAAAATGTTGATCTCTTAAAGGAGCAACTTTGTTACATTTACAGGTAAAGGATTTGACTTCATTTTATAGGAGTTATCTCCCATTATATATGTAACTTATTGGTTTTTTACTTGTAACTCATTAACTATTAATGATAGAGGCATGGGGTCTTCACCATAGACCCTCATGCCCTTTGATCTTGAAAACTTGTATGGGTCAAGGTCACGTACTAGTTTTTGACCTTTGCTATTTTTAAAGATATTGAAATTATTTTCGTCTTAAAATGTTCTATTAATAATTACGAGTAAATAAAGACATGGCGTTAAAAGTTGTATAAAACTTTTATAAGAGTTATCTCTCTTAGAATGCCAATCTGTAGCAAATAATATAAAATAATTCTATTCGTGCTGTAATTTATTTATATTAAGAGCTTTGATTGGATAAAAACACTTAAATGGCGTCTTCTCAGATAATTTATATATCGATATTTCCTCTGAGCGGACTACTTTCAGTATCCAAGGTAAACAAGATGGCGTCCTCCTAGCGTATCGTCAGGAAGAGGGGACAATTTTTTCTCTGCCACAATGATTTTCAATGAAATCGATTGAGATTTCAAATAAATATATAATATAAATACAATTTAGTGTTTCATTTTGTTTTTTTTTTCATATCAATATCTAAAGAACCGCGATTCCTTTGGTACTATGTTTTGCATATCCCTACGTTTTCCGGTCTAGGTACGTTTTGAGGTCTAGATAGGGTTCTGTAACTGTTTTTGCTGTTTTAAAAACCGCAACTATTATTCCACAGAATTATAAGGATTAAACACTGGGTTTTAGGAAATTATCAATGTGTAAATGTGAGTGAGTCGCCGGAGTTTACACATTGATAATTTCCTAAAACCCAGTGTTTAATCCTATAATAATTTCTATTTTAAATATTTATAGCAAAGTTATAACATTTTGCAAAAAGATGATTATTTTAAATGTCATCTTGTAATACAAAATTAAAATTAATATGGAAAGACCCTCAAATGTTCAACCGAACAGTTGATCTTTAATTATACAATGGATTGGTTTTCTACCGAAGGTCCGGAGTTTTCACTGCGTAATATTCGTGGTTTCAGTAAAATATGTGGCAGAGATTTTTATTTCTTTTTGTAGTACATATTTTTGTGCTTCCAACGCTGTGATATAATGGTCAAAACAACACCAACAGTAAAATAAAGGAAAATTAATTTGGGAAATAGCAAAAACCAAGCGGATATTTTTGAGTGGCGTTTACTGTTTGGACGACACATCCAAAATGTTTTCGTGTTCGTATGCTAATTTGTAAAACTAAAGAATAGTTTAAACATACATATTTTATTTGTACAATGAACAAACAGGTTCAAACACAAATAATACATACGTATGAAGTCTTCTCCGTTTAAAATATGATACAAGTAACTCAAGAATAACTGAAATAGTAGATGATATTCAATAAAAACAAAGTATTTTCTTATCGGTAGTAGGAGGGAGCTGCTGCGATGTCATCATGTTCGGAACTATATTTTATTTCTGAAGTGATGGTGGAATAAAATGGATAATCTGACTAGCAAGCATCTTTACTTTTATTTCAAAATAATTGTTGGTTTCTCCTCCTGATCTCTTCGCTCTGGAAGAATATTGTTGGGCGCGCATCCCTGATTTACGACTACTGCCTGAGTCTTCTGGTATCTTACCGGTTTAGTCAAACATGTCCTGTATGTATATTAAGTCGCCGTTGCTATGAGATAGAAACCATCGTGTTAGGGCGTCTACTTTCTGATGTGACTTGACTTGACTGAAAAGGACTAAAATATTAAGTTGTACACGTTCTACACTTTCCGTTTTCACACATGTGTTTATACAGTTAGGCCTAAGACTGTTTATGGTAGCATTTCATACTTACAAGAAACAAACTAATGAAATGTCGAAACTTTATGTATTTCATTATATTCAAAGGAAGATATTGTATTAAATGATTAATAAGGGTGTTTAATATATAAGGCTGTGGATTCCAGCCATTTCCTCGCTCTACAAAACTAACCAGTAACTGAGCGAAATTCCATATTCTACAGATGTCCTCTTTACTTTGAATCCAGTCGCCGATTGAAGAAACGCCGGACCTAATAGGAAAAGGGTTAAACAAATTGTTTGTTTCATTTTTTGGTTCTTGATGAAATGCTATCATAAACAGTCTTAGGCCTAACAGAAAATGTAAAAAACACAAAAACGGTAAGAACAAAGGAGTGATGTGTTAAAGAAAAGATCATTTGTCAGTAGTCACTCTATATAGCAACCGTTGGCAGATAAATTTGCAAATGAGTTGATCAAAATTGAATCCAACTGAAATAAGTTCGAAAATCCTCTGCCGCTTTTTTATAATTTTTTATAATATGTTCTATTATAAATAATTTGTGATTGTATTCTTATATATCTCATCTAATGAGGAAATAAAGATATGAATGTAAAAATATTCTAAATAGGCGTTGGGACGACAGGAGATTCTCGGACTTACTGAAATCAAAATATTAGTATTCTTCCGCTAAATTACCTGTATAAAACACCAGATGTATATATATATATCATTGTGCTTGTTAGAAAGTGTCATTGTATTAAGAGAACTATATGGAATAAGCTACCAAATGCTTTTAGACGGGAAACAAATTATGATCGATTCTCAAACCTAATAAGTACTTGGAATTGTAACTCGTGCAAATGCTAATTACTTAACATTTTTAAACATCTTTTTAGCGCTTTTTGCTTATTATTATATAATTAAAATTCATTTTATCACCAGACATGATTTTTTTTTAAAGCTTGTCGATATAAGCTTTTTAAAAATTTATTTAAAGAAAATTAGCCATGTCGTAATATTAATACTGCTATATGACGTCCGCTTCACTTTTATTTTTTTTTTCTAAAGTGCTTGCTTATAACAACAGATATCTTCTGTTCTTATAGCTTAGCTATTTTTGCACAATGTTTGTATGTAAAAATTACTGCATGTCTGTGTAGGATTTTATATCTGTACTAGAATAGTGTGTTTTTGTTATTATAAGCCGATTTTAAAATGTAAGTAGAGTGTATGGTGTCGTGTTTTAAACACATCAACTCTGAAAGCTTTCTTGTCTTGTAAGTAAACTGAAATTAAAATGTCTACAATATGATTGTATAACAATGTTTCAGAACCGACGGTGGACAATTACAAGGTGCAGTTAGTATAGAACCCAAAATAATTATATTTATTTAATTAATTAAAACACAGTTATACCCCGTGAGGGGTTGAAGGCATACATTAACAAAAATAAACAACAGATCATTTAGTAGATCATGCAATCTTCCAAGTCCACTTTCCTCAGTATTAAAGACAAGTCAAGTAATATTTATTTAAAGTCGGTGCAAGCATGTAACAATATAACATAAGCTCTATAGAGCTTTTAAAACCGACATAAAGACTTTTTAATCAATGGAACAACAAACTGCAAATGACTCCAAAAAGACATTATATTTATATATTCATTTATATCATTTTCATAACTATTTTTAATGTTATTTTCTCAATTTTTTCATATATTATATACAATCAATGGGTTAAACTTCACGGAAATACTTATCAAATTTTCTGCACTTGTTTTGACTTTATAATTAAGATCACATGAGTAATCACGTGCTGATCGCTGATCACTTTACTCAAAATGGCGAACGCACATACATTTTCGTTTTTAATGGTGATTTTTGTTTTAACTTTATTTTTCCCTGGAGTCCAAGCATTTGATGCTGGAGATGCAATCGCCCTTGTTCTAGGGCTTATAATAGGAATACTTGGAATATGTGCCTGTTTAGGATACTACGCCAGACGACGAAGTGGATAAACAAAATCCTGACACATCATCATAAACTTTTTAACATTGACACGATATAAACTATGTATATTTGATGATATATCTGAAATACTTTCATTAACTTATTATTTATCATGTGAAGTATGTGAGGAAACGGAAATGGACGAATGTGTTAACTATGTCTACAGGACCTGCAAGAGGAGTGAAAGAACAACGGAAATTTTCTTTTTTTATTTAAATTACCCAGATCATGAAGTCAATTGACGATTTTACAGAATGCAACAAGAGTTTTAACAGTGCCATCGGAAAGACAATTCTTTTCCAGTGATAAATTTGGATTATACTAATTTTTCGTGAAACAGTTTCAAATAATTTTAAACTGGTTTTCAATGCACATACTAGTATGTAGCTAGACACTGACATTCAAATATTAAATTATGAAATTATTTCAAGGCTACACATATATACTACTACATTCCGAAGCCAACATAAATGTTATAAGTTTGTGTTCAAATTGTTTTCTCTTCATAATGAATGGATGCATGTGTTTGCAACATTAAAAGGGGGAAAAATTGGTAGTTGATTTATTTCCTATTAATACATGTACTTAACAATACAGGATGTACAATTGTCATAAATTATAAAATCTTTGTTGTAAAAAATGTGTACTGGTAATTTGATGTTGTCTGTGACAATACCAGGTCAAATGTTAAAGTTCTTCTGCATCATGGTTTTATATATTGACTACATGTACCACTGCTTGCATGTACATGTCTTTGTCTATGATTATGGGACTTCCTGTGTTGCATCAGTCAAATGTTCAAGTCGGATCTTAGGAAGGTTATTTTGCTAAATGTATTAGTATAATAGCTAGTTCCATTCTGCCATGATGCATGCATTGTAGCTCTGGCAGGGGGCCGACGTAAACAAACATGTTTAAAGCTTAAGAAATTTACCACTTTCAAGTTAAAATCCCCATATCATATAAAAAAAACCTCTTGTTAGAGGTGTCACTATAAACTCGCTAACTAGTACAGACAGATGTTTAAACCCTTCATATTTTGCCTCGTTTGTTCACTTTGTTTTGGTTAAGTTTGTAAAAACCATTCTATGTTACCTCATTACCGATAAATTTAAAAATCCAGTTCCTTGGGACTATACTGGGAGGGTTTCCAGTATTCAGTCTACAAAGCAGCACGGTGTGTACCCAGATGGTGGATAGGGGAGACCCTCCTGGGGGGGGGGGGGGTGGTAATAAGTAATTTTCACAATAACATTATGCCTCATTTTACAAGGTTTGCCTGTTACTAAGGTGTTTGTTTATTAGGCATTAATGGATTTTTTTTTGTTTCAATGATGTTATATATATTTTTCAGCAATTTTTCAGCTATATCATGGCATCCAGTTTTTATTTGGGGAGGAAGATGGAGTTCCAGGAGAAAACCCTCGACCTGCGATAGGAAAACTGTAAATCCTTGTCAGTTAGGATTGGAGTTGAGTACACTCTGCTCACAGTGAGAATCAAACCCACAATCTCAGTGTTGACAGCCCATGTGATCAATAGTAGACGAACAACCTTAACTACTCCGCCACGAAGGCCCCGGCATTAATTGAAGCAGGTGTCGTATATTAATTGGATTATTTTAACTTTGAAGTTAAAATGGGAATTACTCCTAGAAACAAGAAAGTATGTCTATGTGACACTGATGTGTCTTGCCTGGCATGTATTGGTAAACATCCCTTTTTAGATCATCTGGACCGAAGGTTAATGTTAGCTTTTGGCAAGTGTTGTCTTTAGTAAACGTTTTAAAAAATCTTCTCTGAAACCACTGAGCATAATTTTCATTCAACTTGACCACAATACGTTTTTGTAATTGCTTCCTTTAGGAGTTATTGCCCATAAATTACGATTTTTGACAAAATTTTCAGCTTTTACAATATAACTTTAAAACTATGAGAGCTAGAT
The DNA here is from genome assembly GCA_944474755.1 of Limnoperna fortunei. Lineage (NCBI taxonomy): Eukaryota > Metazoa > Mollusca > Bivalvia > Mytilida > Modiolidae > Limnoperna > Limnoperna fortunei. The sequence continues at coordinate 110,018,037 of OX104111.1, forward strand.
TGACATTGTTCATTGCTTAAATGATGAGCCAGACAATGCATACAAAACACTTTGTTGGTTCAAAATTGTCTGGCAACTCCTTTAAGGGGTTATTGCCCTTAAATGACATTTTTAAAATGATTTTTAAGTTTTTGTACCTTAAAAACTACAACAACTAGAGTGAAACTGCAAATTGCAAAAATGATCAGTCATAAGACCTACTAGTATGATTCACCTATTTGTCTGAAATTGTCAGATGACACATCAAGAGTTGTTGCTCTTTAAATACAATTTTGTATGACATATTTTCTATTTTCGTCTTTTAACAAAAAACTACAACAGCTAGAGTGAAACTGTAAATTACAAAAATGATCAGCAATACAAGTCCTACAATTTACATTATTTGGTCTGAAATTGCCAGATGAAACCAAATAGGAATTGTTGCCCTTTAATGAAAATTTTTTATGAAATTTTCTGTTTTTCCTCCTGTAACAAAAAAACTATATTGGCTAGAGCAGGGGGATTGGGGACATTATAGACACAACAGTCCATTCACTACCAAACTGTGTATAAAACAAAAGGAACACACACAATTTTAACGTGAAATGTTAGGACATAAAATTTATGTTTTCTTCTCTTAGAGCTTCCCCAATTGTTCATTTCCATGGTGATACCTAATGCCCGTGGGCATTCCAATCAACACATTAACATTCATTTATAATCACTGCATGTTTTATTTAAGAAATAATTCATGGCTGCCCCAATTTTATGGATTATTTAAATATGGGTAGGCATTATATTCATGAATATTTTGCCATGAGCGTTAGCGAATGGTAAAATATCATGAATATAATGCTTACCCATATTTAAATAATCCATAAAATTGGGGCAGCCATGAATTATTTCGATTCTGATATGAAAATACAGAAATTTTACATTTCGCGACTACCTACTACCATACGCTGGAACCAACTACCAGACAACATAGTGCATGCCAGTTCCGTAGAGGCATTTAAGACCGCCCTAGGGAACCATCGCCAGTAATACCTCCGACGCTCTCTCCCGTTGTATAAAAGCCAGTATTGGATACTACAACGTAACCCAAACAGAAACAGAAACCTTGGTAAAGGTTTATTTTGGCTGTTCCAATTTCCGAGAACCTCCCTTGTTTCGAAATTATTATATTTCTCGTGTAAAACTTAGTAGAAAAAAAACGAAGAAATAAAAAAACAAACAAACATATTTATTAACATTTACAATAAAATTTTACAATCAAAACAAAGAACGACAAAATTAAATGCTTCATTACATCAGTCGCCGTGTGGCGTGTCTGGGACTGTTCATTTGTTGCCGTGTTTGCGTGAGAATTGAAAACGCTTACCGCATTTGGTCGAATCGATCTTATGCTCCTGTTTTAGATCCACAATGGTGCAAATTTAAATCGACAGTTATTTTCCACAATTAATCAACATTTTGAAATTCGGTTGCGTTTTCATTTTGATACGTAACGGTAAATTCTTTTGTGGTGGGCGCGGGAAAAGTCTCGCGGTTTGCATTGAACGTCATTGTAAACAACGCAACGTCCCTTGAATACACAACGTAGCTAAAGTCAAGGAAGACTTGTAACATGTAAACAATAAAGGCCAATAAAGGCATAGAATAGAAAATGGACTTGTTATCGTGAAAACATGTTATCTATGGGATTTTCTTACAAAGGTACAAAATAAAATAAATTTTAAAGCAAAAACATCAACACACGGGGGTTTTTGAAATGGCTGGAACAGCCGTATTTTGTTGAATATTTAAATAGAGGTGTGTTTCCAAAGCGTTTGAAGGACGTCATATTAGAATGCTATTTTTTAACAAAATGTAGGCATTTACTTGAATCAATGAATGTTAATGGAGCACTTAATTTGATCAGTTACAGTGGTTTACATCCTAAACTTTAGATGAGAAATGAATTAGGGGCATTAAATATTTAGATATTAATTTACAACTACCCAATGATATATCTTTCAAAGAAAAGAGCTACCTTTTCAAATATTTTGGAATGGCAGAAAAGAGACCTTTCGGGCCGCACTTCCATATTACCCTATACATACTAAGTTACCCTGATGGGCAAGCTATATAGAGTGAAACTAAATTGTAAAAATGATCAGCAATACAAGTTCCACAATTCACTAAATTGGTCTGAAATAGTCAGATGACTTCTTAATTAGTAATTTCTTCTTTATATCTAAATATTTAGATATTAATTTACAACTACCCAATGATATATCTTTCAAAGAAAAGAGCTACCTTTTCAAATATTTTGGAATGGCAGAAAAGAGACCTTTCGGGCCGCACTTCCATATTACCCTATACATACTAAGTTACCCTGATGGGCAAGCTATATAGAGTGAAACTAAATTGTAAAAATGATCAGCAATACAAGTTCCACAATTCACTAAATTGGTCTGAAATAGTCAGATGACTTCTTAATTAGTAATTTCTTCTTAGTTTTTTCATCATTAAATGGCAAAGTTCTTACAGAAGTCATGGAAGTTATTGCCATTTAATGAGGATTGTAGACCACATTACCAAACTGTTATACAATGTACCTGGAGTAAAATTGTGAATAGCAAAGATTGTCAGAAAGACAAGCCTACAAATCATTATACATGTAATGTCTGAAAATTTTCCGATGACTTCTTATAGCAGTTATTTTCCTTAAATATCAATGTTGGTCAAATTCGTAGCTTTTGCCCTGTACCTTGAATGCTTTCACATCTAGAGGGAAACTGTAAATTGTACAAATGATCAGCAAGGCAAAGCAAAAAATGATTTCTTAGTCAAAATTTGCCAGCTGACGCTTTATAGAAGTTATTGCCAATAATGATGAATTTTGACGAAGTAATAAGTTTTTGTGTTATATATAAAAGTCTAAAGCACCCAGTGTAAAACTAAATTACTAAATTAACTTATGTACAAGGCCTACACAAAATCATAATTTTTTTTTCCAGAAATTGTCTGATGGCACCTTATCGAAGTTATTGTACTTTAAAACCCAGTGTAAAACTAAATTACTAAATTAACTTATGGACAAGGCCTACAAAAAATCATAACTTTTTTTCAGAAATTGTCTGACGGCTCCTTATAGGAGCTATTGTACTTAATCCAAGTTTTGTTGGTAGGACATATCAATAGACCATTGGATTTTCCTGAAAATGCACAGCTACTTATAGTGTTTTTCATTAACCATTCCTTTAGCTGCTTCTCACAAAAGTGAAGCGGTTAATGAATGGTGTAAACAAATTTAAACTAGTTAATAGAGTATAACATCTTAAGAAATATTCGTTATAATTTTATTTAATGATATTGACAATTTTTAAGAGTAAAACTGCAGTGATATGATGGAACTATTTGAATTTTAACAGTGTAAGAATAGAGATCAAGTGACCAGTGTAGGTTAATTGTATATCCTAGGTTGAATTGGCAAATCAGCTTACATGTACAATACAAATTAAATTATTATAATTTGAATGCAAAGTTAAAGAGGGAAATTTGATTTACTTTCCACAGATTGTCAAAATTTTGTCATTTTTCATTTCATTACCCTTTAAAGAGTTTAAAGTTTATGAAGCAACATCTACCGTTGGACCACAATACTACTGTTTTATACTGTTCTTGCTCCGGAGTGCTGCCAATAAACTATACATAAAGTGGAGTATCATATACATTGTGGCCTATACTATTCTGCAGTGTTTGATCCTTCTGTCACCATTAAATTATGCTTACATGAATGTCAGGAATGTTGTATAACATCCTCAACTAATTACAGTGGCATTGTGGCAAAAGTAGTTAGTCATCTATTGATCCAACGCTTGTCAACACAGGTTGTGGGCTTTTAATCAAACAAAAAAATTCAACCAATTACTTGCAAGAACTGATAAGTGAAAAACAAATTAAAAAGATTAATCAAAACCTTTAAAAGTCAAGACTAGATTAGAATGAGGAATATTATGTACAATATCAAGTGCCTAATGGCAAGAAAATTATGATGTTTGAGTGTGTAAGTATCAAACAAGACACCATTAGACTAACATGTACAGCATTTATAAAGTCCTTCTACAGATGCTGTCATAACAGATATTAATATTGTCAGACCCAACAATGTACATGTACATGTAATTCAACCAACAAGAACAATTAGAATTAACTCGGGTAGAAAAGTCTGTTCATACATGTTATATCTCATGGCATGAGACAAAAACTCACGCAATTCTGAAGGTCCCCATGCTCTCACGGCGTGAGACAACGATCTCGCGCAAAACAAATAATGTAAACATACATATGACAAACATATCCAATACAAGCTCCACCAAGAACAACAGAGAATAATCATAAACATGGTTAAACAATAGGATGAAACAACAAAACAACAAACAAAATCAAAGAATGAAAACGCTAATAATAACGCAAAATCAGGGTCAACTAAAAATCTCACACAAAATTTAGTCCAGTCTCACACATTGGGCTGAGAGAAATATCACATGTATGAGTCTGTTACATATTCAACAGGAAAGAAGGCATATTTTTGGCATTTGGTACCATTTTCTGCTCCAGAAATATATTAGAAGTGAATATAGAACAACATACAGTATACTATATACAGTCAAACTTCAGAAGCTTAAACTCGGATCAATCGAACACCCTGGATTACTGGAACACCTACGAAGTTGGGAACTTTCCCCTGTATAATCAATGTTAAAATGCTTCAATTTCTTGGCAATTCAAACTAAATTAGCAGTCTTAGTTATAAAAGTCTATAGTAAAAACCATGAAAAACTCAAACTAAAATTATCTACAGCTTGTATGATTAATTAGAAAAAGGTGTGAAGATCGAAAACTTGAAAAATGAGAAATTTGATTTTTCATGTTTTAATCGCTAATTATTATGTCTTTACCACCTGTCATCACTTAGTATTTTAATATGCCATTGTGGGTCAATTTGTTGAAATTGCTTTTTAATAAATTAAAATCTAAATAAGAAATTGCAATAAAATCTGACTCATTATCGAGATCTTATCAACACTTATGCCAAACAAGAAAAATAACAGGAAATATTTTATTTTAACTTCAACATATAGTAGAAAAAATGATTTATATATTCAGTGCAATGATGAACGACAATTTTATTGATAAAATGTAACACTTTTTGACGACAGGAAATTAATTGAAATATATAAATCCGTATATTTTACTGTTGGCTCATGAACCATTCCAGAAATCACTAGACCTTCAGTAGGAAAACTGGCAATCCTTGTCAATTAAGATTGGAGGCAAACACACCTTGCCCGCAGTGAGGCTCAAACCCGCAATCTCTGTGTTGGCAGACCACCTGATCAATAGTAGACAAACTACCTTAACCACTCGGCCACTTTGATAACTTAAACACTTTTGTTGACCCCTTCAGAGTTTGGTTCATATCTAACAAGTGTGGACTGTGAGCACGCTCACTAAGGGATACCCCCGCTTCGCTTCAAGTCCAATGATTTCCCCTGAATAATATCCGACAGCGACGAAAATTCTTCATGCACCTCTACATATGATGTACTTCCTTCATGTAAAGTTTCTTTAAAATCTGTCAAGCGGTTTAGGAGCAGAAGTGCTTACAAGGGATGTGGACAGACGGACAGACAGACAGACAGGGTGTTCCTATACAGCGTTTCCGTTAACGCAAATTTGTGCGTATTTTACGCAAAAAAAACATTTTTGACCCCCAAAAATATTACCCAGAGGGTCATCATGACGCAGCAAATTATGTACCAACAATTTTTTAACACTCGTCTGATCCGGCAGCGTATGTTATTTACCGTACGCATACTCTTTGGAAAATGTAAAAGCTGGTATCCTTTGTGTTGCCGTTATAAGGAAAACGATTATTTTCAACGGTAACCAGTTTGTTACTTGCGGAAGTCCTTCGACTTTATCTTCAACTCTGACAGTTTTGTATACACGTGGAACGATACGCACCTGAGTGCACCCATGGTTTTTATTGGGTTCGGGTTACTCTCTTTCTGTTTTTTGTGTTTTTGGTTTTTGTGTTGCGTTTTGTCTATATCCGGATTTGTAACTGTCCCTTGACTTTTGGCTCTTGTTGTTCGGTCGGTTTTCTTTGCTATTTTCCTAACTTTCAGTTTGATTAAGTTTTATTTGATTAAGGCAACACTTTAAACAAATAAACAGTCAACCGGCGATGATAAAATTGATAAGTTTATTCCAAAATGAGAATGGCGAAAACGATTGTTTTTGAAGTATGATCGAATTAACGCACACACGTGATCAAACACTACACGAAGTGCAAACTTTTGCAATCGTCTGTTCCAAAATCTTTCAGAAATCGGCTTTAGAACGACCTTGGTTTACTGATGATCATATAATTGACAAATAAATATTATACATTTGCATTCAGATATCTATTAAAGTTTCAACAGTTTTAGTAATTTTCAGCTGTTCAATACCCCTACCCTCTAGGCTCTACACTACAGACATTGTCTAGTTTTCTTAAAGAAACTATACAGATAAAAATTAATAAGCTTTCATCTTATCTTTGCTGTGTTTCCAGAGAAGTCACACTAAATAATTGCCTTCTTTTAAATTCTGGTTAGATACACATGTATGATACTATCAAATTCTTTTTTCATACACCAGATATGTAATTAATTCATGCAGAAATTATATTACAATCTCTCTAAATGTAATTTTAGGCTGTGGTATATATTGTTTACTCTTGTTTGCAACATTGTTTGATACGAGTTTTTTTCATCAAAACTGAATAATAAATATGACCCTTGAAAATTGTATTTGACTCCCTAAACTCAGCTGCAGAGGGTCATCATGACCCCCAGATTTGAAAAGTTTCAAAAACACTGCCTATATACCCCCAAACTAGTTTGCGGGGGGTATAATAAAACACAGCATTTCTACCAACTATTTAATAACTACTATACATAAATAAACATGACGTTTACAATATCTTTTAACAACAATTTATAGATACATAATTTGTTAACATTCCTTCCTAAATTAAAAATTTTACACAATAACGATTGCACTCTTTAGTTCCTCTACATGAATACACTTTGAATGGGACTGCCTTTTTCTTTTTTTTGCACTTCACAGGGAGATTCATCTTCATAATCTGTGAAAGATACATTGTAAACTATTACATACAGTATATGTAGTAAAATGGTCACAAATCAAGTGTTGGATACAATTCAAACAACATCAATAGCTTATATGTAATAATTTCTCTCAATTCAGACAAAATAATTAGCATTTTCTGATGGTGAAATATAACTGGTAATTTAATGTCTGCAGTTCAATCATTTATATCTTTTAAAAATAAGGCAAATACTTCAGGATTGGAATGATTAAAAAAAGGATCATAATGCAGTAATAGCATCAATATTATTTTAAAAGTGACAAAGAAAATAATTTTGAAAGTTTACACATATAGTTAATTTGTACTAGGCGAAATTAACTGCAATAATCCAATTAAATTTTTTTATTTGTTGGATTAAAAAAAAATGATGGTACGATTATTTGTTCTACATTTGTACTAGAAAAACACTGTTATTAAGATTTATATTGCATTAAACAAAGGCAACACCCTGCAGTATGATGCAATTATAACACACCAGTATATTTTTCAGTGTCCTATTACACTTGGGGTTTCCTTTGTTTTTTCTTCAAGAAAAGTGATTGTTACATCCAAAAAATCAAGAGTAACTGGTGAACTCAATATCTGCTGACATAAAGAGTAACTGGTGAACTCAATATCTGCTGACATAAAGAGTAACTGGTGAACTCAATATCTGCTGACATAAAGAGTAACTGGTGAACTCAATACTGTAAACCAATTAATATTCGCGTAAGCAAACTTTCGCGAAATTGATATCATAAAAAATAAATATTCGCGGATCTACAGATCTTTGTATAGAAAATGAGCACACAATAAATAATAAATATTTGAGTTGTCGTCCTGATGTCTTATGTTTTTTATTGTCGATCAATTTTTATAGCTGACTGATTCACGTGAACATAAACTCAAGTACATGTAGTTTAGTTGAGTTAACTAAATATATTTAATTTGTAAAACAAATAAAAACTAAAGATCTAAACACGTGTTTGAATAATCAACACATTGAATAGAATAATTTTTAAGTCGACAATTTAATGAACCGTTTTACTTTTTTGGCCTGTCATGCCTGTAGGTGTACATACATGTAGTTCTTAATTATCAGGAAGATTGCTGTTTGCATAACGGCTAATAAGTCGTTTGATCTTTTAACACCTGACATAATTAAATAATTAATTCGTCGTTTCAAGTGCCAAACAGATGTCAATAACAGGGCGATAAAAGACAAATAATCAGATTTTAATTAAAACCTAACAAAGATAACTGTTTTATCAACCGGAAGTTGTCATTGTGAAATCGTAGTTTAGTAATTCTAAATAAGGGTTTACACACACATTTGGTATTTTACATGACGTTAGTGGTGTCGCCATTCCTCATCATTCATTTTCCCAAACCTTTTCGCGGATATAAACTTTCGCGTTTGTTACCTCCTCGCGAAATCCACGAAAGTTTATATCACGCGAAATTTTATTGGTTTACAGTATCTGCTGACATAAAGAGTAACTGGTGAACTCAATATCTGCTGTCATAAAGAGTAACTGTGAACTGGTGAACTCAATATCTGCTGACATAAATAAAGTTCCTGAATATAAAGAGTAACTGGTGAACTCAATATCTGCTGACATAAATAAAGTTCCTGAATATAAAGAGTAACTGGTGAACTCAATATCTGCTGACATAAATAAAGTTCCTGAATATAAAGAGTAACTGGTGAACTCAATATCTGCTGACATAAATAAAGTTCCTGAATATAAAGACGATACAGAGAATCCCATTGAAAAGTGTGTTAGGTTTAAGTATAGAATGTTGATGACAAGGTTAATGTTCCCACTTATGAGTACTTTACTCTAATTTTTTAATGTATGAAAAATATAGAACAAGTGATATGGTTCATTCACCACATTTTTAAATCTTAAAACTTTTGAAGTATGCACAAGGTACACTTGTGTACAAAAAGAAATACATCTAAAATTTCGTAACTATTAATATGAACATAATGTTTATTCTGAATGGAGGATGTGAATGTATTATTTATTGGCACAAATTCCATGATTGATACTGTTGGAAATTACCACAAGCACAGATAATATTTCAGGTAAAAAGATATTTTTTTTCAATTATGTCAGATTTTTATTCCCATAGCAACAAATAACATAACTTGTATGTATTTCAGGACATATCTGTATAAATGGAAAATCTAAAGCAGGTAAATCTGTTAATACAATATTTTCCTCAGTAAAATGTAGTGTCTTTGTCATGTTCAATAATAATTGTTTGTGAGAAAATGGTTTTCAAACACGAGCATGAACTAGCTACTAAGGCATCTGGTGAAGGCATAATTTAGGTCATAAAAGCTGTATAAAAAACTGTATACAATTATTAGGTGCTATATTTAGCAAACATGCAGTTTTTCCATTGAATAGCATGCTTAGACATGTATACAACCCAATATTAGCAAAATTTCACACATCCTGAGATAGTAATGAAAAACATGTCAAGCTATTTTTCATACAAGTTCTTACACATTTTTTCCAAAATAAAAATGTTCACATGCATATACATCTATTTGTTGGCAACAAGGAGAATGTAAATTTCTCTAAAAATTTTCTATAATAATCATAACTGCAAGCATGCTATTCATTTAGGTAATACATCAAAATATTATATTATTTTCTTGCCTCTTTTTGAATTAAAGATTCCTATAACTACATCCAATTAAAATAGTTATAAAAAGTGACAAAAATGCTGTCATCCATTATTGTTTCAAGAAAATGGAACACAGAATTAAACAAACTTAATATTTTAATGACCAATAAAGCCACATGTTTTATGCTGCATGGTATGTTAGATGCTAAAATTTGTTACCATAACAACTGTGTCAGTGTTTTGTACTGTACACATTTTGGGCTACAGTATCACTCCTGTGTAAAAAGCAAACAAATGTTCAAAAATCAAAATAATACAGTGTGTACAACCAATACAAATGATATGTGCTGAAATTATAAGTCGTAGATGCATGTTTGTGAAAGTTTAACCAAAACAAAAAAAAACAAGGATAAGTTTTAACTACATGTGAACCACAATAATTCTTTATGAAGAACATATTAAGGATGTAAGCATATGTCCTCTTATCCAATATCCAACTATTTTTTACTGTTTCTAACAGCGAAGTGACATCACAATGTTACAAAACAGCCATAAACAGATTACTGTTTATTTTATTTCCTCGATAACGTTGTCTATCCGATGCAAGCGGCTCAGTGGATAATTTCTATCTTGGAAATAGAACCCACAATAATCTACTTCTGTCTTGATGAACAACATCAAACTCATGTTTATCTACTAGTATCTGCACTATTAAATAAAATATTATGATAATACACTTACATGACAAAAAGAGAGTTTCTATTTTTAAAACTGTTTCTTAGAAGAATGTTAATGTCTATTTAGTAATATGCAATATTAGTTATCGTAGGGGTCATCCATAATTTCAACTGTGCAAAAACTGGTGGAGCACATCGTTACTAGTAATATAATGTGTCTTGCTTATAAACAGTATATTCCACTAATATAAACATGGATTTTGGAAGGGACTTTCCTGTGACACAGCTTTTTGAGTTTGTTTATGATGTAACTCATATACATATAAATGAACATGAAGACCCTGATAAATTGGCTACACAAAAAGAGACATGGCAAAGTTTCCATTAAGAAAAACGGCAATGTCCTCACCAAATCCAGATAAAAGCATCCAATAATGAAGAACTACATCCTTCATGGCACCAATTAATGGATTTTACAACTGCAAAGTACTGGTATCTAGGTGTTCTGATACCATCAGATATAAAATGGAACTAGTATACATTGTATTTTCAACTTCTGCAGGAAGCTAATAACACTATCAGTAATATCAACAGAAATGCAAACAAAAGAAAAATCCTGTAAATCTTTAATAAGACAAACCATGGAGTAGGCCAGCATCACCTGGGAAACCTATCTGAAAGAAGACAAGCACAAGATAGAAATGGTCCAGCGCAAGGCAGCAGGATATTGGACTAGCCTATATCAACCTCTTTGGTTACAGATAAGTCTGAAGATCTCAAATGCCTACACTGGAGGAAAGCAAAAAGACTGCTAGATATGTCATTCTGTACAAAATCTCAAATGGTCTTGTAAGAATCGATGCAATAGACAAACTCGCTCATCAAGAATAAGCCGTAACATGAGATTACATTCCTTTCAAATACTTTCATGTTACAAGGTCATACGGAACAAATCCTTGATGAAATTAATCAAGTTGTTCTTATTTAACTTGTAATTGTAAAGCATGTTCTTAAATTTTTTTCCTGAAATTTTGGATGAGCACCAAAGTGGCAGTATAATTAGCAATTAGTGGCTGTTGCATATTTTTAGAAAATGTAGATGTAAACTAGACTGAAATTTTCTGCTTCCTTTGTGTGTGTACCAGCCTAAAAAATTAAAATATCTGTCAATATGAAGAAAATAAAATATAGGATAGTGAAAATATGCACACAGAAGGTCGAAAATTTCAGTCAAAAAGAAGATAAAAATTATATTCTGGCATTTCTTTATATGACTAATATCATGTTGTCAATTACCATAAGTTTCAAATACACAAAACATACACAGTCATAGAGAAATATAAAATGGAACTCCTCAAATTTCACAATTTCTGTGGTTTGCACACTTTGGACTATGGCTGAAAATTATGGATGACCCCTTAAGTGTTAAATATACAGTATTTTAGTAGGTGTAAATGTTATATTTGTAAGGTGCTCCAAGTAAATAATGGCAGGTACTAATGTTCTATTGTATACATCAATTATATTGTATTTTAGTACATAACACATCTAAATCAATGTTTTTCATTGGATAATTTGTCTGGACTATTTTTGAACAGTATTGACCTTAGCAATAGGGGAATTACCTAGCAACAAGAACTATACTAGATTTCCTGTGGGTACTTAACTAAAGATGAATAAATTCCAGGATTTTTTCATGATTAATTCAGGAAGAATTATGTCCCTTAAAATTTTGTCACAAGAGATGTTTATGATCCTCTGATGAACATGGCCAAAGTGGCAACAGGTTCGGAAACATTTACATTAATTTAATTAAGTTTAATTATATTCCAGTTACTATGCCCTTGATATTGTGTTATGTACTAAAAACAGTATGGACCCCTCCCTCTGGGACAGTTTTCCTATAGTGTTGTCTGGAGAGGTATAGTGCCCTCCTGCACAAGACTCACCAGAAAACACTAATAAAACAGATCCCTCTTGAGAAGTCAATAATAGATAAGTATAATATTGGTATCTGACCATGTAATAAAAATTCTGATTCTGAGTACTGTTTGTTTATATTTACTTTGGAACTGTAAGCCTAAAAATGACAAACAATGTTCCACAAAAATATTTTTTTTACATTTCATTATAATGTTAATATAATTTGGCAATTTATGTGTTTTACAATATTGGAATTAATATAAGCTTTCTACAATAAAACTTATTTTTATAGGTCTGGCATTTCCACTCATTTAGCAGAAACTGATGTCCAACAAAAGTCTTGGTGTCTGTTGTTGTTTCTAGGTGTCCGTACTTGGTCAGATCATAAAACTAAATCGCTTCTATTTACCAGTTTGACGCATTTCACTTATAAAGTTTCCAAACTAAATCGCTTCTATTTACCAGTTTGACGCATTTCACTTATAAAGTTTCCAAACTAAATCGCTTCTATTTACCAGTTTGAGGCATTTCACTTATAAAGTTTCCAAACTAAATCGCTTCTATTTACCAGTTTGACGCATTTCACTTATAAAGTTTCCAAACTAAATCGCTTCTATTTACCAGTTTGACGCATTTCACTTATAAAGTTTCCAAACTAAATCGCTTCTATTTACCAGTTTGACGCATTTCACTTATAAAGTTTCCAAACTAAATCGCTTCTATTTACCAGTTTGAGGCATTTCACTTATAAAGTTTCCAAACTAAATCGCTTCTATTTACCAGTTTGACGCATTTCACTTATAAAGTTTCCAAACTAAATCGCTTCTATTTACCAGTTTGACGCATTTCACTTATAAAGTTTCCAAACTAAATCGCTTTTATTTACCAGTTTGACGCATTTCACTTATAAAGTTTCCAAACTAAATCGCTTCTATTTACCAGTTTGACGCATTTCACTTATAAAGTTTCCAAACTAAATCGCTTCTATTTACCAGTTTGACGCATTTCACTTATAAAGTTTCCAAACTAAATCGCTTCTATTTACCAGTTTGACGCATTTCACTTATAAAGTTTCCAAACTAAATCGCTTCTATTTACCAGTTTGACGCATTTCACTTATAAAGTTTCCAAACTAAATCGCTTCTATTTACCAGTTTGACGCATTTCACTTATAAAGTTTCCAAACTAAATCGCTTCTATTTACCAGTTTGACGCATTTCACTTATAAAGTTTCCAAACTAAATCGCTTCTATTTACCAGTTTGACGCATTTCACTTATAAAGTTTCCAAACTAAATCGCTTCTATTTACCAGTTTGACGCATTTCACTTATAAAGTTTCCAAACTAAATCGCTTCTATTTACCAGTTTGACGCATTTCACTTATAAAGTTTCCAAACTAAATCGCTTCTATTTACCAGTTTGACGCATTTCACTTATAAAGTTTCCAAACTAAATCGCTTCTATTTACCAGTTTGACGCATTTCACTTATAAAGTTTCCAAACTAAATCGCTTCTATTTACCAGTTTGACGCATTTCACTTATAAAGTTTCCAAACTAAATCGCTTCTATTTACCAGTTTGAGGCATTTCACTTATAAAGTTTCCAAACTAAATCGCTTCTATTTACCAGTTTGACGCATTTCACTTATAAAGTTTCCAAACTAAATCGCTTCTATTTACCAGTTTGACGCATTTCACTTATAAAGTTTCCAAACTAAATCGCTTTTATTTACCAGTTTGACGCATTTCACTTATAAAGTTTCCAAACTAAATCGCTTCTATTTACCAGTTTGACGCATTTCACTTATAAAGTTTCCAAACTAAATCGCTTCTATTTACCAGTTTGACGCATTTCACTTATAAAGTTTCCAAACTAAATCGCTTCTATTTACCAGTTTGACGCATTTCACTTATAAAGTTTCCAAACTAAATCGCTTCTATTTACCAGTTTGACGCATTTCACTTATAAAGTTTCCAAACTAAATCGCTTCTATTTACCAGTTTGACGCATTTCACTTATAAAGTTTCCAAACTAAATCGCTTCTATTTACCAGTTTGACGCATTTCACTTATAAAGTTTCCAAACTAAATCGCTTCTATTTACCAGTTTGACGCATTTCACTTATAAAGTTTCCAAACTAAATCGCTTTTATTTACCAGTTTGACGCATTTCACTTATAAAGTTTCCAAACTAAATCGCTTCTATTTACCAGTTTGACGCATTTCACTTATAAAGTTTCCAAACTAAATCGCTTCTATTTACCAGTTTGACGCATTTCACTTATAAAGTTTCCAAACTAAATCGCTTCTATTTACCAGTTTGACGCATTTCACTTATAAAGTTTCCAAACTAAATCGCTTCTATTTACCAGTTTGACGCATTTCACTTATAAAGTTTCCAAACTAAATCGCTTCTATTTACCAGTTTGACGCATTTCACTTATAAAGTTTCCAAACTAAATCGCTTCTATTTACCAGTTTGACGCATTTCACTTATAAAGTTTCCAAACTAAATCGCTTCTATTTACCAGTTTGAGGCATTTCACTTATAAAGTTTCCAACTGTCACCAAAAACTCAAAAATATTATAGTCACCCTGACTTCATTTCTATATAAGGTTTTAATATTTAAGATGATTTTTAAAATTCCAATGGTCTGTAAGGAGCACAATTCAAAGTTCTGACTGGCATGAAATCAAAAACTTTGTACAGAATTATGCAATGAAATCTGTTTAAACAGGTTCTCTATTTTCAGAGAAAAACTTTTTTTTCTACATTTTACAGAATTTTAATTAAGTCAAGCAGCGATATTTGGATATTCAGTTTGAATAAAAAAACAAATTACCACCATCCAATAAACATTTAAATCAAATATGGTTCCATTCACATCAGCCATTTTTGAGAAAAATGCATTTTAAAATTCTTTATAATGGTTCTGTTATAAACTCCTGCAGAGATGACTTTTTCTACAATTCTGATTGGATCAATAAAAACAAACTTTGCAGGACAATCAAATGAACAGTGCTGAATAATTAGGTGTTTTGGTTCATTAGTTGCAGAGACAAAATCTTTAAAAAAAACTATTTCCTTGATGGGTTACATGTTAATTAAACTAGACCCTGTGATGGCAGCCATAATAGATTTAGAAAATAAACTGTGATCATGGCCAACTCTAGAAAACATTTTAAGATATATATTTCTTGATATGCCAGGCAGCATGTCATAAATTTTTTTTGTTGGCAATTTATCCATTCAGAATTCATCAATGGCCCTTAAAGCCATATTGAATTTTTCATTACTTTTTTACAGTTCTCAGTCATTTAGAGAATTTTCATCTTAAACTCAATGCAAACTTTAAAAGATATATGTGCCTTAAATACCCTAGGTATATTAAAGTAAGCAATACAAATTTACAAAGGAAACATAAAGGAAACTGCAATATAAACATCATTGATTTAAAAATAAAAAGTTCATCCCACCTCTTTACTGAGCCTCATTATCTTTGCAAATAGGGTTACCTGGAGAAAAACCTCCCTTACAAAAGGTAATGTTGTTGATGGCAGAGTGTGGGTTAGAACTCAACAAAAGCTAAAACCAAAATGTTAAAAAGAAATACATATATTAAGAATGGGAAAAGATATATAACATCTAATTACATGTCACCTCTGAAAGACAGCTTACCAACTTTTAGCTTTAGGTTTAATATCATCTATAATTGCCTGCACTACTTCTAAAGTTGTTGCATGTCCTCCTAAATCAGGTGTATGAATCTAAAATAGGTTTTAATTGTATTACAAACACATTTAATTTGTGAAAAGTTATGTTTGAGATCTTGGGATAGTCACATGAAAAAGACAAATAAGGTCTTTTCACATCAAAATAAAACTGATTTTTGAAACATGTAAATCACATTGTTGATCAAATAAATAAAATTGCAACAATAATAGAGGCATAACAAGAGACTCTGCCAGACTATTTGGTAAGTTGGTTAGATGTAGTAATACTTAACATCTGTCTTAATATATCCCATGGGTTCCTATGTTAAACCATGAAGGCGAATGTTTATGACTACAAACTGGAGATTGCACTTGACAAAAATGTCAAGTTTCTTTGGCTATCAGCAAGTCAATTACAAAAACACAGTCCTATATATTTATCTACATACTAACCTTTTTCTTAGATAACACTTCCATCACAGCCTCCCTTATTAAAGTAGCATGGTAACAATGCCTATCAAATAAATCATAAGATCATAGAAATACATCACTTAGTTTTTGTTTGGTTATGCAGAAACTGTTTTTTTAATAGCCTCATGGTTTATCTTTTGGATTTTACTCTCATTTTTAAATATCTCACATGGTTAAGTTCATTTTGATGCTAAAAATTGATTTACAAAAATGTCTGACCACAAATATTCAGTTGTAGTATTGTAGCTTTAGTCTAGAAAATCACAAAGTCTGAAATGGGCAGGTTACAAAACATGTACATAATAATAGGGAAAAGTCTTCAATATAGTTGGAATAAAGTATAGGGTGTGTGTCCAAAACTGTATGAGTAGTTAATTACTCAAAAAGTACTATATTTTGTAAAACTTGCTGAAATATGGTGCTTGAAAACAATAATCCATACTTCAATATGTGCACAATTTATGAGAAGATTCAGGGACTTGGGTTGATAAATAAAAGAGATTGTTTGTTTGTCGTTTTAATGCAACTTTCAGGAATTTTTCAGCTTTATCACAGCATCCAGTTTTATTTTTGGCCATAGTACACTGTGAAAGCCCCAACTAAATGAAAGCCCGCTAAATGAAAAAGTCCAGAAAAACAGAAAAAAAATGTTGCAAACAATTCCATAGTAGCCGGTGCACAACTTCCTTTCTGTGAAGTTTTAGGAATCTGGGTTGAAAACAGTGAGAGGAGTTGATTACACAAAATAGGTACCCTTTTTACTGGCTACCAGACTTACCGAAGTGTGCACTTTGTACAACCTGGCCAACACCATTAATATTTACAAGATGTTACTATAGATTCAGCATGAACAGATGTACCTACCCCAGATAATCTAACATATCACAACCTGCCAGTAATAATCCAGTTGGATTGGCAACATTCATTCCCTTCAGAGATCTACCAGAATTCCTGGTTCCCTAATCAAAATATACAATATAAGCAGTGTATATAAACTTTTTATGTCATTTCAATTTTTACCAGGTCCTGATAAATAACTAGCAGGGGCCGCGCTGGGCTTCGCCAATGTCGCCAATTGCGATTTTTTTTTTCATTTGGCGACAAAATATTGCGTCTGGCGATTTTTTTGGCGCCAAGGTTTTATAGTGTTAAACAATGCATGCACGTTTTAAATTTATCGGTAATCGGCGATTGCATCATTAAAGATCCGTTGTCGGCTTCTATGGTCGTAAATACACGTGTATTGTGTAGTATCCAGTGACATGTGTGTTATTTGGAGTTATTAAACGGATATCGGCAATAATTTGAATCAACAAAGTTGTCAGATGAAAAGCAGCTTTACCTTCATCACATTTAGTAGACGTGTAATAAAACAATTGATGTGTTAATTAATTTCTAAAAATAACAAAACAAACATAATTTAGTAGTAATATTTTTTTTTATAATGTAATTAATAAAATACAGGTATGAAAACTAACGTCGTTGTTGAGTGATTTCCGGACCGGATGCCCGTCTTAATTTCGTAATTAGAAAACTCTTACACATGCGTAGTTCTATTTTTGGTATTTCCGGTTTTATGTTCATTCACGGGAATAGATGTTTCTAATAATTTACTGTAAAACTCGGTTTTCTGCCAACAAGAAATCACTCACACATCTTTTCATGATTAAAATACAATTAGTTTACGGGCTGCTCGGGACCAAACTTTTGAAAAATTGAATTAAGAGTCCGGCAAACTTGGATTTCGTCCGACGTTACAGAATATATCACATATAATCATGATAATGTTAAACAATTTCGCCATGTCATATAGTGATCTAGTGATTTCTAATATGGCGACACTTTTACAAAACTGGCGACGGAAAATTGCAGTTGGCGATTTTTTTGGCGCCAGCTTTTTAGAAGCCAGAGCAGCCCCTGACTAGTGTGGATCATTTCGTGTGTGAGGTATTTAGGTTTACTACATATACTGTACATGAGTTTTCTTGAATGCTATAAAATAAAAAACATACACTAAAAAATATTGTGTTTCTTAAGCAGTAAATGTTTATTTTATTCTTGTGTGCAATGACCAAAAGTGAAAAAATGCCACTGTGACTGCTATGATTCCTGACCTGAATACCTTTAAAACAAATGCTAAAAGGAATGAATGTATAAAATAACTAGATTTGGTGACCAGGGAATGGAAAATTTTCAGCCCATTTCAGTCATTTTTCACTTTAGGCAGAAATGACAAAATTCCAGATAACTGACCATCTGTTGGAATCTGCAGATTGATTGTAACAAAATATGCACCATACAAAAAAAAAGAATATAATGTTTAAAAGCCTAAAACTTTTTTATAATGACATTATATCCAGTTTATGCAGCAAAGTAATCACAAACGTTATATTGCTGAAAATCGAGCGACACATTTCTTTTAGAAGGAAGTGACTGGTTTGTTTATTGCCACTAGTTCACCTATACATTTATCAAACTTTAGTTTATATCATGAAATGATAGTATTTGTTCGAAGAATTCAACTTTATGTAGAGAACAGTAAATTTTAAGATTCACACTGGTACATATGTAGTGCACAACTTATTTTGAATAATGAGAAAATAACAAAATATTTTTTAAATTTTTTATTTTATACCCTATCACAAATGAAGTAATTGTTTACTGTGGGTAGTAGGTTTTTATGGGAAAAATAAATATTTATGTACATATCACTAAAACAATGTGTTAACTTTGTCAAAATCAAATTTAGCTGCTTTATAGTCAGATAATGAAAAAAAAGCTCAAAATTGTCCAAAATCTTGACAAGCATCCAATCCCTGGTTGACCAAAAATCAAAGACATTATAGTACAATATAATTAATTATAACTCTTTTATAATTTAATACAAAATATTCTTGATTATACCATATCTGCATATTCAATACGGGTATTACCAATTCAAATACAGCAAAATCTTCACCCAGATTCATCCCTGGAACAACACCTGGACCACCGACTAAACCAGCCGCTATATTACTGAGGATGTTACCATACAAGTTAGGCATCACTAACACATCAAACTGCTGTGGTTTGGATACCATCTAAAGTATATTTAAAAAATATTAAACATTCAAATCTAAATAAATCAATAGATGTTAACTAAATTTTAAAATTTGAAAGTTTTTTGACAGTTCAAGTACAGACAGATGTAAATATATTAAGATAACTTGGCATGCAATGTAGAAAATGGGTTTTTTTTTGTGTATGTTTGATCATATAATAAGTTCAGGACAAATTTGGCCTTTGTTCAAATCACGTACTAAATGTTATTTATTTGATAATTGCCACTAATTTAGGCATACATCACTCTGGTCTAAAAGAAGGTAGCAGTTCCGTCCTTTATTTTGTTATCTACTAATAAATAATTAGTCCCATTTACTCATTTACATCATGTCGGAGGATAATCATTAACTTAATAGATTCCACTGAGTGGAATAATTATTCTTGCATTTACTGTAAAAAACCTTCATTCTCCAGAGTTTTATATAATCATAGTCAACTATGAAGTTAATCCCTTAATTTTACTGTAATAAATGTTTAAAATTGCAATAATCTGAAATGGCAAGGTTACAAACCAAATGCCTTAATTATTGGGAAATGCCTAAACATTTTTTGGAAGAAAGTTTACAGTCTGTGTCATAAACCAGAGGACACAAAAACAGGTTTGTCATCTTTTAAATTTGCAGAAAATAACAAAGTTCTTAAGCCTTGAAAATGGGAAAAAATATCTCCATATCTCCAACAATTACATACTGGAAACTACTCAACTTCAATATGTGTGCAATCTTTCTCTAAAGTTTCAAGGATCCATGCCAAAAAGATTACACGAAAACAGGTAAGTCTTCTACTAAAAAATTACCCATGTTCCCAAGTCTGGAAAAATTTGGAAACACTTTTGAAGGAGAAGCTGATTAAATAAAATAGGCACTGTTTTTCCACATGTATCCACACGAGTTCAAAATAAATATCCCAGGTTTGCACTTTGAATTCACCACTGGAATTTGACTCACTTCTCTTAAATAACGGAATTATGCATTTCTGTCAAGACAGCAAATATGTACGGATGCAGTAAAAGGGGCTTTAATTATTTACTCTGTAAATTTGTTAAATTATTCAAGTTTAAATTTTATTTATTCACAAGGTGTAGATGTCATTAGCCGGATTTGGAATGACAGTTGATAATAAGGCTCTACACCATCTAAAATATTTGGATTTTGAATATTTTTGGGGGGATTGACCACCTCTGATGAATCTTGATAATACAAAACACTGGTCTGGCGTAGTAAATTGTATAACCTTGGTATCTTTGAAAACATTTTATTTGCACCCATATGCTTCTCCTCGTGGACTGTCAGTACAAAAGGATACCATCAGCTCAGTAGTCACACTTTAGTGCTGACAAAAATATCAATGATTCTTTCAGTGATATATTTATTATCTAATTTTATTGCCTTGAAATTCCAAAATGATTTAAATCCTAAGCTTCTTTATTTTCAAGGAGTAGTTGGCTTTGATGGGTTTTGGTATTTTGATAATAAAAGCTAAACAGCATCCTAATAATTTGGATTTTTCAATTTTTTTGAGAGATTGAGCACCAATGATGAGTCTTGATTAGATGAAATGCATGGCTGGCATAGTAAATTGTATAAATCTTGTATATTTGACATTTCATTTGCAACCAATTGGTCAATGTCTCTGCTGGTGGACTGTTAGTCCCAAAAGTCACAGAAGGTATAACCTGCACAGTAATCACACTTGGGTGCAAACAAAAATATCATTGTTTCAGTGATATAGTCATTATCTAACTTTACCTCCTTGAAATTTTGAATTTCTATGGTTGTTCTGCAAGAAGTAGATGACCTTAGCATGGGTGAAAGTGAAATTTGGTGAAAATCCTGAAAATTTTTCTTTATCTGCGGCCTCGGCTCCAGAACCATTGTTTTCATTAAGAAACAGCATAATGGATGTCGTAATAAGATTGAATTACCTCCCTTTAACAATGTCGTTAATTTTACAAAAGGAATTTACAACTACGACCCACGATCACGATCGCGTCTTTTGAGAAAAAATATTAATCCACGACTAAGTCATATTTGCTGTAATGTTTTGGAGAACTGATAATACAAGTTCTCTTATTTTGACGTAATATTTCAACCGCTTGACTGGTGTGGAAAATAGTTCTCAATTTTTTTTCATCTGTTGACTGGCTTAAAATAATAACTTCATAAACAAAAATATATAATGACATTATAAACAAAATGATGTCCAGTTACTGTGTATTCAAAACATGGCTGTTAAACTGGGGGTTGGGAGAATTTGTATTTCATTTCGCAAATATACTACTTTTTAAAACTAGAGAAATAAAACCTTGCATTAGTGCTCTTGGATTATCAGATTTCTCCAATCTCAATAGTTAAATTATGGAAATTTAAATATCTCGATTGGAGAAATCCGATAATCCACTTGTTCCAATGTAAGATCCTATATTTCTACAACATCTTAATTATTTGGATTTTAAATATTTTTTGGGGTTGAGTTCCACTGATGAGGCCTGATTAACCGAAACGTGTGTCTGATGTACTAAATTGTACCCTTGGCACTTCTGATGACCATTAAATATAAATCAATGAAGGCGCTAGGAGCTCTTGATGAAAGTTAATGGTTTAAAGAAACTGTACTTTCATGCATTTTTGGAAGAACCCGGAGGACCTTCCACTTGTAAACACAAACTTTAAATTATATTTAAGTATAGAATCTTTTTTTATGTTTTTGATAATTCTAAATTACCTGTGGTAAAAGATTTAAGTACCTGCATGCTAGCATTGTCAATAATGTAAAAGATTTAAGTACCTGCATGCTAGCATTGTCAATAATCATATCACCAAATTCTATGTCAGGGTACAGACAGGCCACTTTCCTGCAGGATTCTAGAAATAAGCCATCACCAAGTTTCCTGTAAAAAATGAACCAATAACAAAAACTAGACAAAGTCGATCTAGCGATCGCTGATACCCCCTGCTTTTGTGAAAATTTCTAACGTTTTTTGTGGACTGTGACCTTGAAATATGATGGATTTCCCCCAAAATCTATAGGCTTCTTACCAACCTGATATATGACAATATCCCAAAGTTTCATTCAAATCGGATGCAAACTTTTTGAGTTATTGTCCGGAAACAACTTTTATGTTAAAATTTCTAACGTTTTTCGTGGACTGTGTGACCTTGAAATTTGACGGATTTCCCCCAAAATCAAAAGGCTTCTTACCAACCTGATATATGACAATATCCCAAAGTTTCATTCAAATCGGATGTAAGCTTTTTGAGTTATTGTCCGGAAACAACTTTTTTGTTAAAATTTCTAACGTTTTTCGTGGACTGTGACCTTGAAATTTGACGGATTTCCCCCAAAATCAAAAGGCTTCTTACCAACCTGATATATGACAATATCCCAAAGTTTCATTCAAATCGGATGTAAACTTTTTGAATTATCATCCGGAAACCAAATGTGGACGGACGAACGGACGGACGTGAGGACCACTATATACCCCCGACTCTGTCGAGCGGGGGTATAAAAAGAAATCACAGAACAAAACTCAGTAATCAATTGTTAGATGGTTTGTTATTAGGCCAGTTTACTGTTGCATGTACAAATAGTATTTGACCTAGGTCAAAATTCCCTTATAGGCAAAAATTTGTCCAGTCCAAGGGCCATAATTTCGTCAAAAATCATTGGACTGCAATGATTTGTGAATATGATCTGTAAGTCGACAAGCATTTAGTAAAAAAATAAAGAAAACATGTTTGACAGACTGACAGACCAACAGACAGAGTGCAACCTATAGTCCCCAGTGATGAATCCATAGGGGACTAATTAAACTGATTTAGTACTTACATGATGTTAGCTTTATGTATTGCAATAACTTTCTTTCTGCCATGTCTTTTAGCAAAGTCAAATGCATATTTTGCTATTTTTGTAGATTTTTCAGCAGTTATTATCTTTAAACTTTCAACAACTCCTGGAACATTCTAAAATAGAATATATGCAAATAGTTCATCATCTTTCCTTTTAAATGACAAATGACTTTTTATAGCTATTTTCATAAATTGGGATGTCAGCTAAAAAATTTCTAGACTAATAGATGGAGGAAAGTCTTGCTGTTCCTTTAAGCTATTTACATTTTATCTATTCCAGGTTTTAAGATAATTGCAAAAGTATACAGACAGCTAAATGGTTATAAGAACAGTAGCTCCTAATTTTGCCTGATGTATATCTTGTCTTGTTGATCATTTTAGATGTTCCAGGCTTTCAAGCTACTTTTGCAAAAATAAGGGCTTTTTTAAGGCTAAATTCTAAAAAAATAATTGCTAATTTTAGGAATTTTTAGGGTTTTTAAACAAAAATAAGGGACAAAATGTGCTATTTTCTAATGATTTAAGACTTAAAAATTAGATTTACTCACCATTTTGGGCACAGAACAATAGTTCAAAAGTTAATTACCAATTCAGAAGACCATCAAATAGTCCCCTGGGTGGCAAATTCATATTTCTGAAAGTATACTCAAGCTAGCTTCATTTAACTTATGTTTATTTTTTATTTTTATTTTTGAAATTTAAAAAATTAGGATTTTAACCAAAAAAGTATGGCTTTTTTTAGGATTTTACAGCTTTAATTAGGAATTTAAGGGCTGTTTGTAAAAAAAAAAAGAAAGAAAATTAGGAAAATAAGGGCCTGCTTGAAAGCCTGATGTTCACATTTTTTCTTAATCTAATTTATTGTTCAAGATAATTTTCACAATAACAGCCCATACACCCAAATATGTAAAAATAGTCATTAAAGGGTAATAACTTCTATAAAGCATCATCTGAGACTCATTATACAGTTCTGGGTGTGCAGGCCACCTAGCAAAATATATTTTCCAAAAAAATTTGAAATTTGTTAAAACTTCATTGTTATACGTTTTATTATGTTGCTTACAATTAACTGCATAAGCACTGAAAGCACAAGTGTCTTACAATATAAATACCTCATGTTCTAGGTTGGTATATTCTCCTTCTGTATTTTCTCTGATGAGTATTAAATCTATATCTTGATGTCTGGTTTTCACACCAGGAATAGATCGACACCAGACAACACTAGCAAATAAATTCAACTGTGTTCTAAAAAATAAGATTAACGAAAATCTGTTACAAGCTGTCACATGTTTGTTGGATAAACATGGACCAGCACTTAGTCATGCTAAGTATACCCCCACTTGACCATTTTTCAGCTCGGAAAACTGGAAGTAGATAACTGACTGACCTGGAAAGTGAGGCAGGGTACAACTCATCATGATAAAGCTGTGCAACAAATTTGAAATCAATACCTTAAGAAGAAGCAGAGAAATCTGTTACAAAATTTTGTACCAGACGGACACAGTGATTGCAATATAGCCCCCTCTCACTTACGAGTGGGGGTATAATGTATCTAATCTGGGTCTCGTTTCATTTTCTGATTGCATATCATAATGGTCAAAAAAGTCCATTTAGAAAGTTGATTTTTACCACTCAGATAGTTTGTCTACAACATTAGACAATCATAAATGTTTAAGAAACTCAAGTAGAAATATTCAATCTACAAATTCAATATGTGAAACAAAAAAAAAAAATCTGAGGCTGTAATAAGCATAGAGCAACTTAGCATGCTTTGCTTGTGGGCGTAAATCCTGAACTCTTTGCATGTCCAAACATATTTTAAGTGGTACATCTGCCATTTTTTAATAAATATTTGTTAATTTTACAACACCAGCAATATAAAATGCATAAGATGTTGATGAATGTGAATGAGACAACAATCCAAAACTGCCAGGTTGAGTAAAATACACATCAATCCTTTTTTCTTAAATTATTTTTCTGATTTATTGATTGATTGGATGTCTGCTTTATGTCCAGCGAGCAGTATTTCAGCTATATTCAGGACGGGAACAAGTTAACAAACAATAAATCAACAGAAAATGGGGTGGGACGGGTCACATGGAATACAATTTTGACTGCCACTGGAAAGGTATGGCATTTTGGTAGGGGCGGGAAATTTAGCCTTCTGTAGCGGCTATAATGAGCCTACTCTTTTTCGAAATATACAAAATGGGTCTTTATCGTGCAAGGAGCGTGGCACTCTCCAAACACATTACCCACTACAGTCTGTGGTCAGGCTTCCCGTATTATGACCTGACAACCCCTCAACGTGAGGGTCTCCCTTATCCGCCACCGGGGGACGCGCTGGGCTGCTCTGTAGGTCGAGCATTGGGAACCGTCCCAGTATGGTCCCGGTTATTTTTCTGTAAAGCCATGATCAGAGTTCACATATTCATATATATAATATAGTTCTGCAGTTAAGGTTTAATATTTGCAAAAGTTATAAAGGGAACATGCTTTTGTTAACAATATACAAGACAAATGACATCTGAGTGAGATTATACAATTTAATCTGACTCTAAATATTACCTTAATGCAACATTCATTGACCTGAAACTTGGGTCATCCAATTTAGTCTCTATGTTTCCTATAAAGAAAAGTGTTGTTTATATCATTACAGAGTTCTTGTTAAGACCCGTGTCCTCGTCAAATAATTTGCTGAAAATGTGCTGTGGGAAAATCGTAAATTTTATGATCAACGAATGATTTTTTTCAAGTGTAGAACCTTTCTTGTATGCAGTTAAAAAATGGTTAATTCATCAAAAGACTAATTTATTATCTTGAAATACCCCTAGGCTTTGAACTAGTCACTTTTGACACCTTGATTTTTTGTCCCCTGTGGCTGTCAATTACATAATGTTATTAACAGGTGGACATCATCATCAACAGTTACCAGACAGCACATATTGAGTATTTGTTTCATCTACATCGTAGAACGTGCAGTTAAAACAACCTTATTAAATATAATAGACGGAAAAAAAACAAGATAAAGTAGACTTTTCCATGCATATTTTCTTAGAAAAAATATCAATTTGGTCACATGTGGTTAAAAGTTGAACAGTGGGCATGCGCTAATGTGTATCAGGTAATGGATACACACAAATGAATTCTGTGCACAGTTATCGTGTATTAAATCATTTTAAATGAAAAAAACATTACATTATTATTTTTTAAATAAAACGAGGTGACTGATCGCTAAATCGTAAAAATGTTGATTCTGTTCCGACCTCGTTCGATGTTCCTTTTACTGGTCACTTCTGTCCTAAGAAGTTATGCGATCAACGATAAGTATTTTGTTACTGACCTTGGGCATAATGTCATTTTATAATAATAAAATTAATTGTGCAATAATGCTTTCCTGCAATATATTTGAGTGTTCCACGCAGTGCATATTTCGTTACATGTCCGTGTGGAACTGTAAAACTGTCAACTACAAATTAATTCCGTGGAGAAGAAAACAAATACGAAATAAAGACACAAAATTTCAGAATCCTTGAATAAAAGTAAAATTTTTGTATCCACTTTAATCACCATTTACCCAGCTTTGATTTTTGTATTTAGTAAAAAGGTATGAGGAGGGCTTTGCAGAGTTTATTAAATGTAAAAGGGGGAGGTGGACCAACAAGCATTAGGAAGAAAGTGATGAAAAAGTGATGAGTCCCAGGACGCACCATAAAAAAATTCTAGTGAGAACCCTGCATTATAGTGTTTAATTATGGTGCTAAATTAGAAGTCTACAAGTTTCATCAATGAACATACAGGTCAATCTTTCTTATCAATTTTTGGTCTAGTTATTTTACACATAAATGCTATTTGCTATGAATGTAAGTCAGAGTCACATTGAATAGTTACAATATTCTAACAATTATTCTAATATGACGTGCTTTAAAGACTTTGAGACCACAATTGTGGTAAAAAAATGATTTATATATGAGCAACACACGCTGAGGAGGGCGTGTTTTAAATGGCTGTTCCAATAACACATCTGTAACTCCCACTGGAAAGCTAATTGCGTATGACGTATTAATCTTATAAATAGCGACACGCACTATAATTATCCGTTGCAATATATTGTGTGTTACATTGACCGAACAGCCATTTATGGTAAAAACGATGTTTTCTATAGGTACTGAAATATTTTTAAATGTACTGTAATTGTCTATCGCTCAGGATCAAATAATACGACATAAATGGTCACCCCGTGGTAAAACAATGATAACCCACAGCCTCCGTGAATTATTTCTTAATTCACTAATAAAAGAATAGAAGTCTTTACTTTAAAAGATGATGCTACAATTTTGATGTATGATGACAAAGTGTGCATGTCCACTAGTAAAAAAACCTCAATATTTTCCAAAATGAAATGGTTCTTGAACTGAATATTATCACTGTTTAAAGAAGAATGAAGCAATACAATGGCAAACCTTTAATTGCAACACCATTTCTCTTTACAGACAGAAGGGCTCCCCTCATTGTTTCTGAATCTTTTGTTGAGGAATTTATTTCAACTTGTTCAAAATCAATGGGAGCACCAGCAAACCTGAAAGTGTACATACTACTCACTGAACTTTATGTAACAATAGTGAACTTGGAGATACTAAACAGAAAGAATTGGTTTAATTACAATATGTATGTAAACATAATCTATTTAAATCAAAGAACATTTCTCAAGGTATATGTTTAAACTTATCAATTTGACTTTTTTAGACTGCTATACTTTATCTCTAACAGCAAAGACAATAAAAAGTATATATGGAGAAACAGGTGATCAGCCATGTACAGATAATAACATAATAAACAGAAATAGTATGAGTGATAAGAAAAAAACTGAAAGAAAAACATAGCCATTAAATCATCCATTAAGAATTTTGTTTGTTTGTTTGTTTGATGGTGTTTAACGCCACTTTCAGCAATTTTTCAGCTGTATTATGGCGTCCAGTTTTTATTGGGGGAGGAAGAAAACTCCCGACCTGCAGAAGGAAAACTGACAATCCTTGTCAATTAAGATTTGAGTCGAGTACACCCTGCCTGCAGTGAGAATCGAACCCACAATCTCAGTGTTGACAGACCACGTGATCAATAATAGACGAACTACCTTGACCACTCGGCCACCGAGGCCCCCTATTTTAAATTGCTGATGACCATGATGGGGATAAAGCTCTATCTTTGATGCATTTTAAGTTTTATGAACTAAAACAACTCGGGTCTACCATTTTATATTATCTGCACACTTCCTTCACTTGTGACAATAACTGGTCTATCATTTTATATTATCTGCACACTTCCTTCACATGTGACAATAACTCTGTACTATCATTTTATATATTACCTGAACACTTCCTTCACATGTGACAATAACTCTGGTCTTTCATTTTATATTATCTGCACACTTCCTTCACATGTGACAATAACTCTGTACTATCATTTTATATGTTACCTGAACACTTCCTTCACATGTGACAATAACTCTGTACTATCATTTTATATTACCTGAACACTTCCTTCACATGTGACAATAACTCTGATCATTTTATATTACCTGAACACTCCCTTCAAATGTCACAATAACTCTGGTCTATCATTTTATATTACCTGAACACTTCCTTCACATGTGACAATAACTCTGGCCCTACACCATCACCTGTTAACAGTGTCACTGTATTTCTTCCTCCATAACGAGATAAATTCTATCATTAAAAAAAGAACTTTAATATTTGAGTAAGCTTCATGGTTGAATCAGAATTAGGGTGAAGCAATTTGATTAATCAAATGATGGTTGCCAGGTTGGGTAAGCTAATGTGTCTTTTAATTTAGTTTGCTAGTACAAGTAAATGTTATAAATATTGACCTGATCACTGAAATTAAGAAATTTATTTAGATTATTTGTGCATTCAAGTTAGAAACTTTTCATCTTTGCAGTTAACAAAATTTAAACTATTTATATTGATTGATTAGATGTTTCCTTTACGTCCAGGGAGCAGTATTTCAGCTATATTCTAAAGTATTTACAGTGTGTCTATATAAGTAAATACAATAAAAATTTTCCAACATACTAGCAGGGACATTATATACTAGTGAATATTACATGTATCTATATAATGTCGGGGATACTTAGTAGTCCCCAATGATTATGTTGATTATGCTCTCTTATTTGTACAAATTTTACCCTTAATTCATTAATGAATAATCAACAAAATCCCTACCAAAATGTAAACCATGTGAGGTAAAAATTTGTATAATATCTTACTGTTTTTGGTTCTGTCTGTGTTTGTGAATATTTGGCAGCTTGCGAGACCAAGACCTGAAATACGGACAATCCATACAAGTAAACAGCTCTTGTTTTTTGGCAGTTTCTTAAAGAAAATTATGTTAAATATGATTAAATACTTTTAATGGTGAATTTTACATTAAAAATGTATATTATCTGTCACAATCAATTTGTGTACTAATGACAAAGAAACATTTATTTTAATGAACAGTTTTGTGACAGTTCTTTATTTATTGTTATGTTTAAAACATGTATTTATGAAAATGTGTGATATAAGCATATTGAATAGTTAATCAGACTTTTTACTGTCTTTGATACATCCTCATTAAATTAAACTTGTACAAAGAAAAAAACATTATAACATTAAAATGCAAATGCCAACACTTATTTAAAAAAAAATAATTGAAGAATGTGTCCATGGGACACAGATGCCCCGCTAAATGAAGTCTCAAACAGGAAGTAGTTGTCCAACAGGTCTGAAAGTTGCTTAGCACATACAACTTGTGATACTGAACCACCCTGCCAAATTTCAAATTGTTCTCATGTACGGTTTCTGAGAAAAGCTTGACGGAAATTTGTACATATGGACGGACATATTTACGTACAAATGAAGTCCAAACAGGAAGAAGTTGTCTGACAGGTCTGAAAGTCGCTTAGGACGTACAACTTGTGATACTGAACCACCCTGCCAATTTTCAAGCTGTTCTCATGTACGGTTTCTGAGAAAAGCTCAAAAGAAATTCTTTCGTTTGGACGTAAGTACGGACACGAGTAAAACTAAATGCCCCCGACATGTCGTCCCGGGGGCATAAAAACAAATAAAACAGTATGCTTTCATGACATATAATGCAACTTCTCCCTGTTCTCTCCTCACTTTTCCCTATACTTTTGACCTAGCATCTGAGTCCTGGAAAGTGTCATGATCCTTGCACAATAAGGTCCCTTTTTGTAGATTTAACAAAATTGCAGCATAGCAGACGATATAAATTTGATATTCTGTCCCTACATAGCTCTCCTCACATTATATTGGCAGATGAAAATAAAAATTTCACACTACCCCCTTTACAGTTCTAAATGAAAATAGTTTTCCCATCATACTACACTTTTGGAGAGAAAAAATTAGCTGGTGCACAAGTTTATCAGTGCCATTCAATTTAAAGTTAGGTGGCAACCCTAATTTGTTTATAACTCACCATCTATAGAAAAACGATTACCATATTAAAACCTCTTGAACCATTCTTGGATCCAAATGGCAACTAAGGCTGAATTGGTCTTTGTCATATAATGAAGCTCATGTACATATTGTATATAAAAATGTACAACACCATTTGTTTTTGCGAGAAATTGTAAGAAAAAGACTAATTCAGCGCAAGTAATCGCCATTTAGAACTATTTTAATAATCTGTTACATCACACTTTCACTGCCAATGTGATTTCAATCTAGGATACCCTAAATTTACACAGGGTACAATTTCTTTCCAAAACAAATGCTGAGGTACATTTTTGAATACAAGCTAAGTATGTACCAAAGGTACATTTTTGAAGTACCTGTTACGACAATGACCAAATCAGCACAGCTAAGTACATCCCCAGGTGGCAGAGTGATTGAATAATCCCTTTCATTTGGGTTGAATAGGGGTTGTAAGGCTACAGAAACAAAGGCTACTAATTACTTGTTCAATAGAATATTTCAAAATATGCTAATTTGTATTGTTTTTCCATGCACTTAAGAAAAGAGAACACAAATCGATAGGTGAACTGACCTAGGGCAGGCTAGGAAGGGCGAACATGTAACTATACTACAAGTGACCGTAACTTGAACAGGGGCCGCGCTGGGCTTCGCCAATGTCGCCAATTGCGATTTTTTTTTCATTTGGCGACAAAATATTGCGTCTGGCGATTTTTTTGGCGCCAAGGTTTTATAGTGTTAAACGATGCATGCACGTTTTAAATTTATCGGTAATCGGCGATTGCATCATTAAAGATCCTTTGTCGGCTTCTATGGTCGTAAATACACGTGTATTGTGTAGTATCCAGTGACATGTGTGTTATTTGGAGTTATTAAACGGAAATCGGCAATAAATGAATCAACAAAGTTGTCTGATGAAAAAGCTAATACCTGCCAGGGCTGTCAAGTTTTGATGAGCTGCTCGCGTGAGATTTGCCTAAAAATTGAAAGATCAAAGGAAAAAATAAAAACATCAAAGAAATTTGCTGCCAAATTGTGGACTAGATGCGCGAGTCTCACGCGAGTTGCGTGACACTTGACAGGTCTGCCCTGCATCACATTTGAGTAGACGTTGTAATAAAACAATTGATGCTGTTAATTAAAATTTATAAAAATAACAAAAACAAACATATTTTTGTAGTAATATTTTTTTTATAATGTAATTAATAAAATATAGGTATGAAAACTGACGTCGTTGTTGAGTGATTTCCGGACCGGATGTCCGTCTTAATTTCGTAATTAGAAAACTCTTACACATGCGTAGTTCTATTTTCAGTATTTCCGGTTTTATGTTAATTCACGGGAATAACTGTTTCTAATAAATTACTGTAAAGTTTTGGTTTTCTGCCAACAAGAAATCACTCACACATCTTTTCATGATTAAGATACAATTAGTGTACGGGCTGCTCGAGACCAAACTTTTGAAAAATTGAATTAAGAGTCCGGCAAACTTGGATTTCGTCCGACGTTACAGAATATGTCGCACATAATGTTAAAAAATTTTCGCCATGCCATATAGTGATCTAGTGATTTCTAATATGGCGACACTTTTACAAAACTGGCGACAGAAAATTGCAGTTGGCGATTTTTTTGGCGCCAGCTTTTTAGAAGCCAGAGCAGCCCCTGCTTGAAGAGGGTTTTTTGCTTAACAAATGAAAACTGCTTACTGGGTATTGTTCAGCTTATGCTCCTTTTGTAGATCAAGAAGGGTACTTTTTGATATCAACAATTATTTCTCAGGATATACAGCATTTTGAAATATGGAGGTTTTTATATCTTGATGGGGCGATCGATTTTTCCATACTAAACTTTGACCTTAATTAGAAGGGAAGTGTACTTTAGCAACAATCGATTGTAATCTATTCGAAATCCTTCAGGTGATGTCATCTGCAGTTAAGGTGTGAAAAGTCACTCGGTTTGTCTGAATACCATCGAATGTCACTAAAGCAGACCAATATTTGTAAACAATTCTAGGTCCCTTTAGAAACAAAAATGGCAGACTTAATATTATGTAAAATTCCTGTAGCAAAAGTGTAGGACGATTTGTAACAAACAAACAACAGCTAAAGGCATAGTATAAAACATGGACAGGATATAACATATCTAAATTTTTTCTACTGGAAGTTCATAATAAAAAGATAAAATATGGAATAATAAAAAAAAGCAAGCAAAAATTTTTCTCCAAGGGGGTTTAGCTTTTAGTATAGGGCAAACAGACCTGATAACCATCATAGGATCCTTTTTATGTATATATATATATATATATATATATATATATATATGGTCACACACTCGTATTTCAGCGATTTTCCTTCATTCAGCAATGTAACCAATGAATCCAAGGCTAAATTACTTTCAAAATATCATGCATTTATTGCTCTAACCAAATGACTTTTAAATAATAAAATACAGTTGTGTTTCAACGATATTAATGTCCGTGAAACCGTCACACTTTCATCGCCGAAATTCGAGTGTACTAGCATATATATAAATAAATACAGATGTAACTGCAGGACCTGTTATCCTTCAAAATGGGAAGTTTACGATTGATTTCGGCAAAAGACTATAGTAAACGTTGCCACATTGTTCAAACGCTGTGGAAAATAATTGTGATTTCAAAAACTGTAATATGAGACCTACAAAAGGACCATAAACTCGACCAAACGCGGTAAGCAGTTTTTTATTTTGTCGGGCAAAACCCGTCGGAACGACACGACAACCTTTAATATAAAGTAAGATGACTCTTCATTGAGCAGACGACGCGCCTACCATGCAGTTTTACTGCATCAGACTAAAGACTTGCCTTTAGTAAAAGGTATCTCATTATCATACTCATTTTTATTCTTACCGAACATCTCAATTGTTCTTTCTGTGTTAAATTCAAAAGGTTTGGCAGTAGTTTTCTTGCAAAAGATCTCTGCATTTTAATGTCTAAAAGTGAACGGAAATTCAGATTGACCTTCAACTTATTCCGGAAGTAAAGACAAATTTTAACAACTGATTGGATGGAGCAAAGCTGCAGATTTTAGCAAAAGAAATTTCTCTATGAATATAACCTCAATAAGCAATGACAAGTAAATTTGTGTATGTCTGTTGTAATAAATTAACGTAAAAGTGTTAAAAATGCATTCATATTTGAGTTATAGTCATTTAAACTTGATGTTCTATATTTTGATTGGAATAAAACAGATTAAACTCGTAGACGGATTAAACACGAGTTTAATCCGGTATATAATTTATATAATTTATATATTTCTTTAATTTTTTCTTCTACCCGGAAAAAAATGTATTTGCTAATTTGAAGTGAAGTGTGAATAGAAAACGTAGTAAAACAATATTTTCACTGTATTTGCTTTGCTGTTGTCTATTGATTACAGGCATGACATAGTTCAATTAATAAAACCTCTCATTTCATGTTTTTAATTTTCTATCGGATTTCAATATTTAATGTTTTAGTGAAATTTGAGGTTTCATCTTTCCCATGTGCAAATTCCGCAAGAAAATCTTGCTGAATGTTTTAGTTAAGTTTGATATGAAACAAGTACTATCTTTAAAAAAGATATTAGACGCATTTAACTCCTAGAGATGTATGTAAGGTAGAACGGAAACTAAGCAAACAACAATAAGAAAAAAAACTTTTTAAAAAATTATCAAACGAAAGAAAGAGACAAGAAACATTAACGTTTTCTTTCATTGATGTGTATGTGTGGGGGGAGGGGGGAAATAATTTACGTGTTGCGAGCTGTATCCAAGCAAAATAAGGCCATAAGAAGGTTGCTACATTCATGGACTTTTTAGAAATGTTATTAAATAATAGGGTATTATCAAAAATAGACTTTGCAATTAGAGCTCAATCTCCTGTCTGCGCGTGAATGACGACGGACGCAAACAAAGAAGATAGACATTAATGGCTTTAAAAATCATAGAGCTTACAATAAACATATTTAAATATCCCAAATGAAAAGCTAATTCAGAAGTTGAAGACCTCAATGGTAAATAAAAAACATACAAACCTTTAACCTTTTATGTATATGTCGGAGTTGTAAGTTTTTTTCTTGTGATGTATCGTATATATTAACTCGAAAACAAGATAGTTAACATTTTAAAATTTCAAAACAGCACCTTTTTAAAAATAAATTTCATATTAAGCAAATATGTACTTACATGCATCAAGTAGTATTCATTACAGTTGGCTATTTTATTAATTTAACTATCTTTTAAAATGGAAACTTCTAAGTAAAATATTTTAATTAGAATTATATTAACATGACCACAAAATGTCAATTCAATGCTAATTAAATGTGAATTGAAATCAGTAATGTGTATGCTAAATAAGTGCAACGAAAGTATCAGTGAAATTTACTCTTAATTATATGTGCTGTGTATGTATAGTAAACAAAATGTGTTATCGAACCACTATGTCTCATACTAGTCATTTAGTGTTCTGACAATTACCAGTGACCTACTTACCTTTGTGTAGTATCATTTGTATGACAATAATTTCACTATATATATGGAGAGAGAGAGCGTGTGTTGGGCGGTCAAGTGAAGAAAATATGGTGTAAATACATCACCGGCGTGAAGATTTTTAACAGATACGATGGTCAACAAAGCAAATTTAATTCTACCCCAGACGAAATGCGCAAAAATTAAAAGACGTATGGTTATATCATGTAATTATTGTTGATCAGTTCTGCATATCATTCTTTTAGCATTAAAAATTAGTCTTTAAAGTTAAATTACGACTACCAATTGTTTAAAAACACCTGTATGGTGGACTAATAGTTTGGGAAATGCAAATAAGGATGCTTTACAGAGCATAATATAGTAGATTGTTCGAACGCAGAATTTTTTACTATTTTTGTCTAATCAGAATGCAAGCTTGTCTTCAATTACAGTACGTTACCATGGGTAAGCGTCTTTTAGTTCAAAGGTCACAATTCGAAAATATACCGACTGCGTCGGAAAAAGATTGTACAACCATGGAAACTGGGCTAAACTTAAAGAAAAATATCTCTAAATTTTCTAAAAATTGTCTTATCTTAGTATATCATGGATTTTTCAAGTCCTGTTTAAAGCTTTATTTGAGGTGTTCCTTAACTTCCATTACATTCAATGGCTGACCCCAATTAAATCTATCTTATGGCTCCATTTTTGACGAAACGAATTTTCCATGTATTACAATTGCGACAAATTGTATTCATTCTGCCATTATATATAACTTGATTTCGTAATGTTTAATATGAATGTAGGTGCAGCCTAAATTCGAGCATCACACATTGTTCATGTCGTTACTTAGAGCACCCTAACAGTGCCTCTACATTCCATTGATGACGTGACGTTAAAATGTGTTGGTAACGTCACAAAACTCAATTTCAAATACAGCGTTTCAGATTGAAAAAAAATTGTCTGGCATTTTTTAGTAATTTCAAAAATAAGCACTTTAATTTTATATAGCCGTTTGTAAAAAAAAGCGAAAATACCGGATCACCCATTACACTACTATATTAGGAGTCAATTGGTCCCATCGAATTAGTCCCAAGTCTTTGTCTACTGCGGTTAATTAGATGATAATTTAATTGGCATAGACAAACAATACATAAAAAATGCAAAATCTTTATTTCAATATCATATTCTTTTAGTGATGAAAGTCATAGTTTTTTTAACTGTGAAGTAAAAAGGGAGATAAATCATGTAAAACTATAATTGGGTCAATTCACTGTATTCAGGACAATTGGTCCCAATACTTTTAAAAGGTATATTTTTAGAACAATTTTTGTTTTTGTTTAGCAATTGAAGTTTAAGAATTTCGCTGAATTTCATTTTTTTTTTCACTAAAACAACCTATATTTAAGATATAGTTTAATTTGTATTAAAACTTTCTCTGATTTAAAACTTGATACAGATGATCTTTAGATTGTCTCCTACTTAAATGTGATCTTTTGGAACCACAATCAAATTATGATAGCTATTTCATATACCAGTAGACACTGCTTTTGTTTTATCACATGTGTCAACTAGTACCAACAACACGAGCTTCTGAGAGCCTAAGTTTTAAATCCAAGCTAGCTACGTACCCTAAATCTGGTTAATTTTGGCATTGGGATATTTCGGTGTTTTTCTCAGGTGATGTGTTTAATTTTGGTGTGTTTGATTTTAATTTTTTGTCCAACTGATGTGTTAAATTTTGGCACATTCAGTGGCAAGGAAAGACAAAAATCACAAATTTGCAGGGGCAGTATTTGTCCACTCAAGGCTCCAGCCCTTGCCCTGAAATATGTGAATAAATACATTTTTATGAGATTATACAATTACAAAACCTATCATACAAAACAAATGTTAATTATTGTTCTTCTGTCAGTAAATAACATTCACAGATTTTAATTTTAATGTTTTTTATCTTTCGGCAGTACATCAATTAGTAAATGATAACCCAGACATTTAGTGTGAATAGAAATTCATTAATTGAATTTTTTAACATAGGGTAAGAAAATAAGGAAATAAATGGGTAAATATACATACAAATGTATACCTTTTATTATTTCCCTTTATACATTTGTGTACAATTGGTATTTTAAGCCATAAACTTTAAGACATTGTTTTACTTGGGTCAGCTGTTTGGTGTGCAAAATGGTACATACTTTATTTTGATGTGTTTTATTTAGGCTCTTTTACATAAAGCGCCAAATAAACCAAAATAAAACTACAACCAAAATAACCCGATTTACAGTATAAGCCATATAATAAAGCTGTGTTCAACTTCATCCAGGATTCATACGCCCATTGTAATGATTATCCTGGTTAATGAATACCATGTAAGTATGTTGAAAGAGTAAAGATTGCACAGAATTCTTATGCCTTACAAGATCTAGCAACTTATTAAAATGAGGAGGGTTGAACAAGAACAATGTAAAACAACTTTCACTAATTTGATGTCATCTAAATAAAAATATTGAACATGTTCAAGATTCACTTCTTAAATGTGTACAATTGTACATGTAATTTTGTTTGACTTTTCAGATGGCTGTCAACAAGATGTTTATATCTGCTTTGAAAAAGCAAGACATTGACAAAGCATTGTCGTTGATAATAACTCCTGGATACAATGTCAACTCCACAGCATACAAAGATTGCACGCCTTTAATTCTGTCAACAAAATTAGGTTAGTTTTTATTGTCTCGCATGCGACGAAAGTCGCTGGAGGCGAGACATATGTATGGTAATCCGGCGGCGGCGGCGTAAACACTTGACATCTTGCTTCATATCTTTGTAAGCCCAAGCCGTAGGTCCATCAAATTTGGTCCAGAGGTAGCTTATGATGAGTACTTGCCAGTCAGTCACCTGTCACCTGACCTTGACCTCAATTTCATGGTCCAGCGACTATGTTAAAGTTTTTGGGTTACGACAGTTCCTCTGTAACTACGCATGGTAGGATGACAATATTTGGTGTATAGGTTGCTGATGACTAGTACATGACTGTCTGGTAGGTGTCACCTCACCTTGACCTCAATTTCACGGTCCAGCGACTACGTTAAAGTTTTTGGGTTACGACAGTTCCTCTGTAACCACGTATGGTAGGATGACAATATTTGGTGTATAGGTTGCTGATGACTAGTACATGACTGTCTGGTAGGTGTCACCTGACCTTGACCTCAATTTCACGGTCCAGCGACTACATTAAAGTTTTTGGGTTACGACAGTTCCTCTGTAACTACACATGGTAGGATGACAATATTTGGTGTATAGGTTGCTGATGACAAGTACATGACTGTCTGGTAGGTGTCACCTGACCTTGACCTCAATTTCACGGTCCAGCGACTACGTTAAAGTTTTTGGGTTACGATAGTTCCTCTGTAACTACGCATGGTAGGATGACAATATTTGGTGTATAGGTTGCTGATGACAAGTACATGACTGTCTGGTAGGTGTCACCTGACCTTGACCTCAATTTCACGGTCCAGCGACTACGTTAAAGTTTTTGGGTTACGACAGTTCCTCTGTAACTACACATGGTAGGATGACAATATTTGGTGTATAGGTTGCTGATGACTAGTACATGACTGTCTGGTAGGTGTCACTTGACCTTGACCTCAATTTCACGGTCCAGCGACTACGTTAAAGTTTTTGGGTTACGACAGTTCCTCTGTAACTACGCATGGTAGGATGACAATATTTGGTGTATAGGTTGCTGATGACTAGTACATGACTGTCTGGTAGGTGTCACCTGACCTTGACCTCAATTTCACGGTCCAGCGACTACATTAAAGTTTTTGGGTTACGACAGTTCCTCTGTAACTACACATGGTAGGATGACAATATTTGGTGTATAGGTTGCTGATGACAAGTACATGACTGTCTGGTAGGTGTCACCTGACCTTGACCTCAATTTCACAGTCCAGCGACTACGTTAAAGTTTTTGGGTTACGATAGTTCCTCTGTAACTACGCATGGTAGGATGACAATATTTGGTATATAGGTTGCTGATGAATAGTACATGACTGTCTGGTAGGTTCCACCTGACCTTGACCTCAATTTCATGGTCCAGCGAATACGTTAAAGTTTTTGGGTTACGGCTGTTCCCCTGTAACTATGCAGGGTATGGTGACAATATTTTGTATACAGGCCGCTGCTGATATTTAATGCTATTTACGTAATGCTTATGACGAAATTTATTTTCGTTACTGATGCGGAATGCAGGCGAGACGTTTTTCTGTGTCCACACTTGTATATCTCATGTGTGGTATAAAATCTAGCATTCTAAAAACTCATAATCATTTCATATTGTACATATATAGGATGTTTCATTAGTTGTAGATTTGAGCATGGTCAAGGTTTCCAAATAAAAACATATTTAAAAAATGAAAGACACATAATCAGATCATAGTACATTTATTACTTTCATTGACAAACCTTATTGTCTCGCCTGCGACGAAAGTCGCTGGAGGCGAGACATATGTATGGGAATCCGGCGGCGGCGGCGTAAACACTTGACATCTTGCTTCATATCTTTGTAAGCCCAAGCCCTAGGTCCATCAAATTTGGTCCAGAGGTAGCTTATGATGAGTACTTGCCAGTCAGTCACCTGTCACCTGACCTTGACCTCAATTTCACGGTCCAGTGACTACGTTAAAGTTTTTGGGTTACGACAGTTCCTTTGTAACTACGCATGGTAGGATGACAATATTTGGGTAGGATGACAATATTTGGTATTTAGGTTGCTGATGAATAGTACATGACTGTCTGGTAGGTTCCACCTGACCTTGACCTCAATTTCACGTTCCAGCAACTACGTTAAAATTTTTGGGTTACGGCTGTTCCCCTGTAACTATGCAGGGTATGGTGACAATATTTTGTATACAGGCCGCTGCTGATATTAAATGCTATTTATGTAATGCTTAGGACGAAATTTATTTTCGTTACTGATGCGGAATACAGGCGAGACGTTTTTCTGTGTCCACACTTGTTTATCATGTAGGCAACATGTTGAGCTGGTGTTCATTGTCTGTCATCTTGCATGTCATATACTTTTACATTTCTATTATCTTTTTTGAAACCACTTGGACAATTAAAACCAAACTGCATGAAGTGTAATTAAATGACTCCCTTGGCTGATGGCCAAATCCACTTTCTAAGATGACCATTGTTACATGTATTACACAATGAAATTTCATTTAATGTTTTATATATTCATATATTGTGTCAAATTGCCATAGCTCACTTTTAAAACTGGCTTTGTTAGAAGTTCTTTAAAATATATTTATTTGTAAATGGGCATAGTATGCAAAATATGTCAAAACTTTAAAATTAAAAAACAAAATTTTCTCATTTAATGTAAAATTAAACTATTAAAAGATCATCCATAACCAAGAACAAGTTTAAAACATGTTTTTGGTTATGGATGATCTTTTTTTGAAAATTGTATAATTTGTCTTTGTACTTCATCCAGGATGTGGAGCCATGGTGGCTGAGAGGTTAAGGTAGTGTATCTACTATTGATCACATGGTCTGTTAAGACTGAGATTGCATGTTTGAGCCTCACTATGGCAGGATGCCCTCGACATCATTATTTATTGACAAGGATTGTCATTTTTCCTACAGAAGATCAGGGTTTTCTCTGGCTTCCTCCTCCATTAAAACTACACCATGATATAGCTGAAAAAATGAGGAAAGTGGTGTTAACACCATTCAATCAATCCACAAACAATCATCCAATTTCTATTTCTAATGTACAATTCATAAAACTGAAGAATTTCCCTCATTCTTTGTCTAAATGAACTAAAATTTGAACCTCCAGAATAGAAACATTTTACATAAAATTGAAAAATTTATAAACATAACAGGGGACGAGATGGATAAAATACAATTTTCCTCATTTATTGTGGCACTTCTCATCAACTTGGCAAGAAATCTTCCAACTATTTCAAAGCAATAGCAACTGTGGTGTGTGCATCTTTGAATTTGCTCATTCAAAATATTTGGATGAAATTTGCATACATTCATATATCAGAGAATATGTAATTAAAGAAAATTTTTAATTAGTTTACTGGGTATTAACAGATCTTACATGTTATGTTGTAGGATTAGTGAAAGTTGTCAAGCAGTTATTGTCATTAGGAGCTGATGTCAACTGGCAAGACAAGAATGGTAGATCAGCTCTTACACATGCTTGTATATCTGGGAATGTAGAAATTATCAGGGAAATCATCAAAGCTGGGTGTAGTGTCAACAGAGTAAGTGACACGAAACCTTACATAATTTCAGCAGGGTAATTAATGTGAAACATTGAGACCTAATATCAAAGGTTTTATAATATCTACAGAGTGACATCAAAGCTGGGTATAATTTTAAAGAAGTAATTACCACACAAGACAGAGTAAGTAATGCCAGAGCTGGATGTAATGTCAAGAGAGTAAGTGACATCAAATCTTGGTTTTGTCAACAGAGAGAGAATTGTCGAAGCTCTGTGTAATGTCAACTTAGAAAATATTGTCAAAGCTAGGTGTAATGTCAACCAAGAAATTAGTGTCAATGCTAGGTGTATTGTCAACAGAGAAAGTAGTGTCAAAGCTAGGTGTAATGTCAACTTAGAAAATAGTGTCAAAACTAGGTGTAATGTCAACCGAGAAAGTAGTGTCAACACTAGGTGCACAGAGAAAAAAATGTCAAAGCTGGGTTTAATGTCAACAGTGCCATCAAAACTGGGTTTAATGTCAACAGTGACATCAAAGATGGGTGTAATGTCAAACTAGAAAGTGACATCAACAGAGAAAGTAACATCAAAGCTGGGTGTAATGTCCAAAGAGTATGTGATATCAAAGCTGGGTG
The DNA here is from genome assembly GCA_944474755.1 of Limnoperna fortunei. Classification (NCBI taxonomy): domain Eukaryota; kingdom Metazoa; phylum Mollusca; class Bivalvia; order Mytilida; family Modiolidae; genus Limnoperna; species Limnoperna fortunei. The sequence goes on from OX104111.1 coordinate 110,060,441, forward strand.
TAATGTCAACAGAGTAAGTCATATTAAAGCTGGGCGTAATGTCAACAGTGAATCAACGCTAGGTGTAATGTCAAAAGAGTAAGTGACATCAAAGCTGGGTGTAATGTCAACAGAGTAAGTGACATCAAAGCTGGTTGTAATGTCAGAAGAGTAAGTAACATCAAAACTGGGTGTAATGTCAGAACAGTAAGTGACATCAAAGCTACATGTAGATGTGATGTCAACAGAGTGACATCAAGGCTAGGTGTAATGTCACCAGAGTAAGTGACATTAAAGCTGGGTGTAATGTCACCAGAGTAAGTGACATCAAAGCTAGATGTAATGTCACCAGAGTAAGTGACATCAAAGCTAGGTGTAATGTCACCAGAGTAAGTGACATCAAAGCTGAGTGTAATGTCAACAGTGACATCAAAGCTAGGTGTTATGTCACCAGAGTAAGTTACATCAAAGCTGGTTGTAATGTCAGAAGAGTAAGTGACATCAAAACTGGGTGTAATGTCAGAACAGTAAAGTGACATCAAAGCTACATGTAGATGTAATGTCAACAGAGTAAGTGACATCAAGGCTAGGTGTAAAGTCACCAGAGTAAGTGACATCAAAGCTGGGTGTAATGTCAACAGAGTAAGTGACATCATAGCTACATGTAGATGTAAGGTCTACAGAGTAAGTGACATCAAGGCTAGGTGTAAAGTCACCAGAGTAAGTGACATCAAAGCTGGGTGTAATGTCAACAGTGTAAGTGACACAAAACCTTGCATTTTTTCTAGAGAGTAAGAAACATCAAGCTGGGTTTAATGTCAACCTTGCAGAATGTTAAAAGAGTAAGAAACATCATAGCTGGTGGTAATGTCAGCAGAGTTGGTGTAACGTGCACATGATAAGTAACATCGTAACTGGGTATTATATAAAGGTCAAATTTATATAATGTTTACATGTTAGCTAACATAGCCCTGTTTTTAACTATAAGTTTTGATTTAAGTTATATATAATAATGTATAATACCATAATAGATATATCATTATATTCAGTTTATTTCTTCTGGTAGCATATGACAAGTCATTTTTTAAGCCACTAAATGAAACCTGATATTCATCTTAAAGATTGTTACATGGGAACAGGTGAACTTGGAAGGGTATAGTGCTGTTATAAAAAAATCTATTGCCCTATATGAACTGAAATCACCTGATAATATTACATTTATTACATGGCCTTATTACCATATTGCTGGACATTAGATAAGGACCAATCAATACACTAGAACGAATAATCATACCCTTGCTTTTATTTTGCCGAGGGTACGAATTTAGTCCCATTACTCGTAATGTAGCAGAGCGGGTGTGAATCACTCTCGGCACTTTGATGTCCCAAAGAAGTTGCATATACAATCAGACGTGGTCAATCTTGATATCTTTCGACAGTGTCACCATCTTTTTATCGGTATCATGTTTAAAATCGATCATTATTGATACGTGATAATAGTTATTGCTGTTTTTAATAACCCGCTGTGCATTGTGTATTAATTGACATTCGTGTCTCTTTTTAATTAGTACCTTTACTACATGTAAAACATTGAGAAACCTGTAAATGAATTGCGTGTTGCATCTTGGGTAATACATATGTAAATTACTGGATTCTTACAACGGAATGGTTGTTATAGTATGCAAATTAGCACATTTATAATAAAATAAGGTCACATTATCCATATACGGAAAAATGATAAACATAGCCCTTTTCACATGCATCTTCAAAGACAAAAAAAGAAATTTCTTCAATAAAGATTGTTTCCAGTTAGTTTTGCAATGTCTAAAGCTTTAATAACATAAAGAAGATGAATATTATGTTTGAATTTTGTACAAATAGACTGAAGTTAGAATTTTTTATTTGCTACATTGCAAGCAATAGGACTGAATTCTGCCGTTAATCCGACAAATCACAAAACTAACATCATATTATAACGGCAGTAAAATTCTGCCTATCAATACACCAGTTACATTTTGCTGCTATTACCACAATAAATTGTGATGCAAACTCATGAATGTAGGCTGTAGCACATATATTAGTAAACAGCTAAAATGCATATTGACATGTATATGAATATGTTCAATGTTTTAGGCAACCACATTTGGAGATAAGCCAATCCATGAAGCTGTTGTAAATGGTAGAGTAGATGCAATAGAGGAACTTCTAAAGGCAGGTGTGGACATTAACTCAACAAATACCATTACAAGACAGACTGCTTTACAATTAGCAGTCTTAGCTGAACAGAAAGAAGTCGTTGATTTCTTGATTCAGAAAAATGTATTGCTAGATATGTAAGTTGAAGCAAATAGACAATATAAAACACTGATGTGATTTATTTGTAGGGATTTAAGGAGAAGGGAATGTTATGTTTAAGGTAAAATGTATCGGTTTCAAGAATGTGGATGAAAACAAAGGAGTGTATATTTTTGTTCTCAACAACTATTTCTGGTCAAAAACTTTCAAAGAATTGAATCAAATGAAATGTCATTGAGGGCAAAGCTTATGCATGTAATACATGTATATTGCTTGTTTATTTGTGGCAACTTATTTTTGTCTTGCCTGTGACAATATTTGCCTAGTCACTGGCGAGACATACATATGGGAATCCGGCGGCAGCATCAACACTTGGACATCTTGCTTTATATTTTTGTAAGCTTAAGCCCTAGGTCCATCAAATTTGGTCTAGTGGTAGCATATGAGTACTTACCAGTCATCTGCCTATCACCTGACCTGACCTCACTTTCATGGTCCAGCGATTAAAGTTTTTGGATTAAGGCAGCTTTTTTTAAATGCTTATGATATAATTTTTTTGGTTACTAATATTGAATGCAGGCGAGACATTTTTTTTGTGTCCACACTTGTGTTGAGAAATGCAGCATTTAGCATACCAATCCAAAACATCAAATTTTTTTTTCCATTGGGCTATCATAGATTTCTTTGATTTGAAGTTGTATATTTTGCATGATATGCTTTAATGTTTTCTCTTGTATTGACAGTCCAACATTTGAAGGTGAAACAGCATTACATTATGCAGTACAGATCAATGATTTTAGAATAGTTAAAAGTTTGATAGATGCAGGAGCAAGTATTCACAAGAAGAATCACATAGGGGAAACTCCATATCTTTTAGCAGTACAGGAAGGGAAAATCAACAATGTGAAAACTTTGATTCTAGCAGGTTGTAAAATGTATTCATCCTCTTATCCATCTCCTTTGAGTCTTTCATGTAAAAACTTTAATCCTACCATGGTTAGATACCTGTTGTCTGAAGGATATAATGCTAGTGAAGACAAATCATTTAGACAACACATTTATATTACAATGGAGGAGAGACAACCAGATTTATTGGACTACGTGTACTACAGATGTAGTAATCCATGTTCCTTAAAGGAAATTTGTCGTGTTAAGATTAGACGGCTACTAAATAATAGCATGGAATTGATTGTTCCTCAGTTATCTTTGCCAAAAACTCTAAAAGAATGGGTTTTAATGGATGTAATTTGTTAGCAATGGTAATTAAGGTTGCATAATGTTAAGTACTGTATTAATTTGTGAAGAATTCTAGTCCATATATCCATTTTTTTTATTATTAAAAAAATATGGTTAGCCTTCATGAAAAATTTGACATCACTTTAGTAAAAATCGCTTATATTGCATAGCAAAGAATTTGGGTAGTCTCACCATTATGATCAGGAACTAAAGCATTTTATTTAGAAACCCAAGGCTTTTATATTGTTTGAAATACATTCATTTTTTTACTGTTTAAATTATTCATTTATTAACATAAGAGGGGCCTCGATGGCCGAGTGGTCAAGGTAGTTCGTTTACTATTGATCACGTGGTCTGTCAACACTGAGATTGCGGGTTCGATTCTCGCTGCAGGCAGGGTGTACTCGACTCCAATCTTAATTGACAAGGATTGCCAGTTTTCCTACCGCAGGTCGGGGGTTCTCTCCGGTTACTCCGGCTTCCTCCCCCAATAAAAACTGGACGCCATGAAATAGCTGAAAAATTGCTGAAAGTGGCATTAAAACACCATTCAAACAAACAAACAAACAATTAACATAAGAAACTGTACATGTAGTATATAAACACATTTTTTTGTTTTTTGATTTTAAGGGTGGAAGGAAGTTTTATCCCTAATTCATGAGAATAAAAAAAAATTCTGAATATTCCAGTTGAAATTGTTGCATTTGTGGAATCTCCTTAGTTAAAATTAGAAATCTGTAGACTTGTGAAATAACAGGGTCAAACCCTGTGGCCTGAAAAAGATCCTTCCACCCCACTTAATTTGCAGTATTTATAGAATGCAGTTTTGGTGGGTGCAATATTTTAGTATTTTCAATGAAGACAGTAGGCAGTTATTTGAACTGTGTTTTATGCCACTTTCAGCAATTTTTCAGGTGTTGTCCATTTTGCATTAAAGAGGATGTGTACCTGGTGGGAATCCCTATATTTTAGAAGTAAATCTGACAATCCTTATTAAGGTTAGAGCACACCTCACCTGAAGCCAGACTCATTAAACCCGGTCTTCACATGTCAGTGATCAACACCTGGACCACTTGTTGAAATGTTTGTAATGTTTTATGCGTTTTTCTGGCATATCTCTAAAGTAAACATTTTGTTGTATGTTGAAGTACCCTTCATTTTAAACACTACTAAGGAACTGCATATGGTATATTATAATCAATTATTGATTCTCTCCTAAAATATGTTGTTTCAGTTGGTAATGTTATCTTGTCAAAAACAATTTTTGTGTGAAAAAACATACATTTCCTCTATAAAGTTTTTGTTTTTGTTTTTGTTTTTTGTTTTTTTTTTTTTGGGGGGGGGGGGGGGGGGTTGAAAATATTACGGTCTGGGGACACATGTGGTATTAGGGGAAATCATTAACATGTTATTTATTTAATCACTCTGAACTTGTTTGACAGGTTTTTATGGGGATCTTTCCCTGTCTAATTAAAATTAAAATCTTTCACTTGGATCCTTTTTTTGCTGTCATAGCATAGAAGATTTACTGTATCCCATTCAGGTCATATACTTCTGACCTTTGTTTACTCTTTTAATAATAATATTATGCAAATGAATGTTAAATCCTTGCAAATGAATGTTAAATCCTTTGAACAAACAGATTAAATTGCAACTTGATTATTGTCTTCATTTTGAAACTCTTGGTATAGGACAGTAGGACAAATTTTGTTTCTGTTGAAAATCTCTTTTCTATATTCTATACTTATCTGCAGATGAGACTGGAACTATAGTTGACTTGCACTTTTAGAATCCACAATGACAAATAAAGATGAGTGTAAAAATTTTGAATAACTAATTAAAGAACAGTCGAAGCTCCAGACTGTCACCATTTATTTGGTTGGTCCCCTGATTAAGGTTACCAGGCCTAAACAGGGCTCCAGACTGTCACCACTTGGTTAGTTGGTTGGTCCCATGATTAAGGTTACCAGGCCTAAACACGGCTCCAGACTGTCACCATTTGGTTGGTTGGTCTCATGATTAAGGTTACCAGGACTAAACAGGGCTCCAGACTGTCACCATTTGGTTGGTTGGTCTCATGATTAAGGTTACCAGGCCTAAACAAGGCTCCAGACTGTCACCATTTGGTTGGTTGGTCCCATGATTAAGGTTACCAGGCCTAAACAGGGCTCCAGACTGTCACCATTTGGTTGGTTGGTCCCATGATTAAGGTTACCAGGAATAAACAGGGCTCCAGACTGTCACCATTGGGGCCTCGGTGGCCGAGTGGTCAAGGTAGTTCGTCTACTACATGTACTGATCACGTGGTCTGTCAACACTGAGATTGCGGGTTTGATTCTCACTGCAGGCAGGGTGTACTCGACTCCAATCTTAATTGACAAGGATTGCCAGTTTTCCTACCGCAGGTCAGGGGTTTTCTCCGGGTACTCCGGCGTCCTCCCCCAATAAAAACTGGACGCCATGATATAGCTGAAAAATTGCTGAAAGTGGCGTTAAACACCATCAAACAAACAAACAACTGTCACCATTTGGTTGGTTGGTTCCATGATTAAGGTTACCAGGCCTAAACAGGGCTCCAGACTGTCACCATTTGGTTGGTTGGTCCGATGATTACGGTTACCAGGAATAAACAGGGCTCCAGACTGTCACCATTTGGTTGGTTGGTCCGATGATTAAGGTTACCAGGAATAAACAGGGCTCCAGACTGTCACCATTTGGTTGGTTGGTCCCATGATTAAGATTACCAGGCCTAAACAAGGCTCCAGACTGTCACCATTTGGTTGGTTGGTCCCCTGATTAAGGTTACCAGGCCTAAACAAAGCTCCAGACTGTCACCATTTGGTTGGTCGGTCCCATGATTAAGGTTACCAGGCCTAAACAAAGCTCCAGACTATCACCATTTGGTTGGTTGGTTCCATGATTAAGGATACTAGGCCTAAACAGGGCTCCAGACTGTCACCAATTGGTTGGTTGATTAAAGTTACAAAGCCTATAGCATTACATTATATCTGTCATGTGGCAAAAATGTTCCCATAATGTTAATGTAATACTTATTACTTGCAGCAGAAATGTCTCTATTTTGGTTTACAGATGAAAAATCTCACATCTATAATCATGGATACTTATGTGAGTTCTACAACCAATCTTTGTCCTTTTTAGTTCACCTGGACTGAAGGTCCATGTGAGCTTTTGCCATCATTTGGCATCTGTCGTCCGTCTTAAAATTTTTCAAAAATCTTCTCCTCTGAAACCACTGGGCCAATTTTTTTTAAACTTGGCCACAATCATACTTATGGTTCCTAGTTTCAAATTTGTACCCAGGGTGTTGATCAACAGACAAAGATGGCCACTGTTACTAAAAATAGAACATGGGTGTCAACACAACTTTTTGATCATTATCTCTAAAATTATAATAGCTATAGAGAAAACCGTTACTTCAAATTAATCAGCATATTGAGGACTTCAATAGTCGCTATCAGTCTGAAGTTGTGTATTGGCTTCTTGTAGGAGGTGTTGCCCTTCAATGACAATTTTTGACAAAATTTTGGTATTTCAATACAACTTGAAAACTATAAGAGTTAGAGTAAAACTGTTAAAAGCAAAAATGATCCACAATACAAGCCCCACAATTCACTGTATTTGTCTGAAATTGTCAGATGACTCCTTATAGGAGTTATTGTTCTTAAATGACAATTTTTTATGAAATTTTCTGTTTTTGTCCTTTAACTTAAAAACTATAACACCTAGAGTGAAACTATAAATAGCAAAAATGATCAGCAATAAAAACCCTACAATTCACTTATTTGGTCTGAAATTGTCAGATGACTCCTTATATTAATTATTGCCCTTTTATGAAATTTTTCATTTTTGTCCTGTAACTTGAAACCTATAACAGCTAGCTTTAAACTGTTACAAGCACAAATGATGAGCAAAGCAAGGCCTAAAATGATTGCTTAGTCCAAAATAGCTAGAGGACTTTATAGGTGTTATTGCCTTTTAATTACGATTTGAACAAATAATCAGTTTTGTATTATAAATAAGTCTATAACACACCTAGAGTATTACTGTAAATTTCTAAATTATCCTAAAGGCCAAGGCCTACAAATCATTTAATTTTCAGAAATTGTCTAATGGCATCTTATAGCCTAGGAGGTATTGTACTCAACCAAAATTTTTAAAGAAATGTTCAGTTTTTGCACAGTAACTTTACAGCTATAACAACTAGACTGAAACTGTAAATTACAAAAATTTAAATATAGTTGAAGTCATTTTTGTTCCAGGTGAGCGATTACAGGCTCCTGGGAGCCTCTAGTTTATTGTTCAAAATTACATACTTGTGCTTAAAGCATTAAAATGAAACGGATATTCAAAAAGCTCCCATGAGGGCATCATGTACCTCAAGTTTTGGTGATGTACATACATGTAAATGTTTAGGTCGTTTTGAAGTGTAAATTTTAACACTGAACCTGTGTAATATTAACAACTTTTCATCAAGGGCTTTCATAGTAGTTAACATCTAATCACTTATAAAAATTAATTGTTTCGTGTTTTGTTGATTATTTGAAAATTAATGTTTGTTTTTTATTTGATTTAAATTTATTTTTAGTTTTGTTATCTGTTGATGATTTTAGTTGACTGCATTGTTAATATACATTTGTTTACTTTTTTTTAGTTTTACTTTTTGTTACCAATAGCAATGCTAGAATGGTGTTGCCTTTATTGTATACAAGTGAACTCTGGGTAATGAGCAATAAAGTTATTTAAATTAAATGTGTTTTATATTTGTATTTGTATTAAACATAAAAAAGAACAAATATTTGCATTGCATAAATTTCCTAAGACATATTGAAGAATTATCTCAGTGATGCAAAACATATGTAGCATTGAACCATAGGTCAGAATACAAATATGTGACAATTCTGCTTTTATATAACTTTTCTACTCTGATGTGATGTTTAGTCTTGTCTTTTCTTTTTCTTATTTATTAATATTTATAAAGCAATTTATAAATATTGACAGAGACATACAATAAGAAATGTTTTAATGTCAACATAGGGTATCAATTAATATTTATTTATAAATATTTATAATTAATTTATGAAATATAAATACATTGATTATCAATCTATGCAAAGCTTGTAAGGATCTCTAAGTTTTGGGTCTTGATTAACTACAGAACCATAGCTTTGACCGTGATCTTGCAAATAAAAAAAATTGTGAAAGGACCTAAGGAACTACAGTTTTGCAGCTAGGTCTAGATTAGACCCAAGTCTTCTGTATGTATGGTGCATATAATTACCCCATAGAGACAAAATCTGGGACTGTAAGTTTATTGATTGACTGAATGTCTGCTTTACGTCCAGCGAGCAGTATTTCAGCAATATTCAGGAACGGGACTGTAAGTTTATGATCTGCGTAAAATTTAATGCAGAAGTTTAGCTTGTATTTATGCTGTTATTTTAAATAGATGGTTTTTTTTAATTAGAAGTGCCTCTTGTCACTCTTATACTAGTAGTTCACGGTAATTGTTTGTTATTTGTAATCACCTCATTGACAACATCAAAAACTTGAATTGTTTAAGGATGCATTGATTGCAGTAAAAACTGGGATTTTGGTTAGTGCAACGAATGTAACCAAAGCATCCTTAAATTACAGACTTCAATGTTTTTATTTGTATGATTTTTTACAATTTGTATGGCTTAATATGGGAATCTCAAACTTTATTAAGGTTCCAGATTCTGTCTATGTTGAAATAGAAAATTAATACCAAAAAATAGTGAAATATTTACACCATCTCGATCAGCTGTATAGACCCTCGGTGTTGCCTCCTGTATATACAGCTGATCTCGACCCAATTTGAGTTGACTCAAACAGATTTTTGCATTTAGTAGGTTGTATTCAATTGGTTTTTATACAACTGGTAGAGAGAAAGCGACAGTTTAGATGGTGCTCCTATATGGGTGCAGGTCAACTCGTACCTCGACCAACTCGTACCCTACCAACTCGTACCTCTACCAACTCGTACCTTTTCATTTAATATAGTAAATTTAGTACGTTAATAATAATAATAATAATATATGTTGTATATTAGATAACACATATTTTTAAATATTTGACTCATTTTTACAAATATTTTGCAGTTTGCGAACAGATTACGCTTTTTAACAATTAATTACAAAGAAAAGGATCCAATTATTATTTTTAATTGTCCTATAATCACGACCGCATATTTTTCTTGTGTACTTAATAATTTTAAGTTTTTACTCAAAATTTGCATTTTCCAGTTTGCAAACAGATTACGTACGCTTTTTCAACAATTAATTACAAAGAAAGGGATCCAATTATTATTTTAATTGTCCTTTAATAACGACCGCTTATTTTTCTTATGTACTTTATAATTTCAAGTTTTTACTCAAAAAAATACAAAGCCACACAACTGTAAAAACTGGCCTGAAAGATCAAAGTTAAAAGTAAAGACAACAAATATTTTCCATAAACAGTGAAATTAAATGCGATGACAATATAAAATCAAAGAGCAATTTATGAAAATTTTAATTTACCATGGACTCTTCGTGTGTAATATGTTCGCGTGCAGTTCGTTTGCGACAGCATCCATTAATCATCAACACACTCTCCTGTGACTTTTGCAGTTCATTGAACATGCACTGGTAAGTTTATTTTTGTTTCCGAATTAGCATGCAAATAAAAAATTTTGAATGTCTATAAAAGCAAGCTTGAGGTTTTTTCAAGTTCTTTTAAAATCAACGATATACACTTTCGCTGTTTATCCAGAGTGTTCGATTCAATTTATAATATATTTTTTTTCACTATTTTATTAATATTGCATTAAAAGAAGAATAGACAATAATTGTATTTACCTTCATACGCGTAAACACCATAAATTAATTATCACACGCGCGTGTCACTAATCCTATCAACATGTATTAAGTAAGTTTTATTGCATCATTGAAATATAGATATGAAATTTAAATTTTACCCAATAATGTTTATGCTAATATTTAGTCATTTATGTTTGCCCTAAATAGTCTCTATTTCCCTCTCCATGCCAATGTTTTTACTCTTGTATTTTCAGATATCACTGTTTCTGAATGTCGACAGTCTGTGTTATCTGGTGAGAAGATACCATTTGTCTGTAAGAGATGTGACAGTTCACCAGTTGAAGAAAGCACCATAGGTTCCATTGAGTTAGGTACTTTCCATGTATCTCTAAACCAGTCCACCAATACCACAACAGACCATGACAAACCAGCCAACTCAACTGCTTCTGACCAAACACAAGACAATTCATTTGATCACACTCCAGATGCAGACAACTCCTTAGACTCCTCCTTCAGTGTAGCTGACGAATCCGGTTCTACAATTCATCTAGATGGCTCTTTTGACATCTCTTGTCGTTCCATTGCTGATCCTGATGTAATCCATGAGAAGTAAGTAATACTACTGAAAAGGGTCCGCGGCTGCATCGTTTTTTTTTCTAGAAAAAATATTAACGAATTTTTTTTTCATTTCAGTTCTATCCAAGACGACCCTCTGCCAGACCAACTAACTGAAGAAGATGACACGCTAACATATACCATAGTTGATGGTGGTTCACAAAGAGGAAAGCGAAAACTGGTGGACATTGATGGCTACACTTACACAGTAAAGGTTTGTTTTTTGTGATTTATTTACAAATATTTGTCTTAATGTTAATATTAAAAATTTAATTCACCTTTAAAATTGTTGCACTATCATGGTGATAATTACAATAATCACCTGACTGTTGATTGGATTAATTAAGGGCACACGTTCTGATTGCTAATTGGATTAGTGCATGATGGTTGATTGGATAAGAGCCCAATATATGCTGTAGTTATGTAGAATTTTATAAAATATAGCTTATATATGAAAACATGCATTTTCTTTCCAGAGGCAGAAAGGTGACTCGACTACTTGGTGGTGCACAGTCCGTAACAAGACAACAAAATGCTCTGCAACAGTGCTACAGAAAGATGATAGTTTCATACCAGGCCGTTTTCAACATTGCCATACTGCTGATCAGTCAAGATTAAAGCACAGGTATAAACAGTGTAATATTTAAGAATGTACTTTTGTTTGTTTCATTGATGTTTAACGCCACTTTCGGCAATTTTTCAGCTATACCATGGCGTACAGTTTTTATTGTCAGTTAAGATTGGAGTCGAGTACAACCTGTCCGCGTATTGTAAAGAATTATATAAGTTTGCGGAAAACATATTACACTTGTTTTGCAATTGATACATGACATTGTATTTAAACAGGCCAAGTCACACGCACGCCAGATGATAGTATTTTTAAGTACATCAGAAAGCTGATGGCATTGCCGTTCCTGCCAGCCGAGCACATTCGTCCAGCATTTACGAAGCTTAAAGGACTTCAGACTGATCCAGTCAAGCAACTTGTTAAGTATATAGAAGAAACATGGGTGATTAGTAATGTTTGGCCTGTGGAATCATGGACAGTTTACAGTCAACCAACCAGGACGAACAACGATGTTGAAGGGTGGCATCGTCGAATAAATAAGAGATCCGGTGATGAGAAGAAGCCGTTCTACTGGCTACTTCCAAAACTACAAGAAGAAGCTGCTCTTCTACCAACACAGCTGAAAATGATCACAGAATCTAAACTTAGTAGGCAGCAGAGATCCACTACCAAATACATGCAAGCGGAATTTTTCAAGTTGTGGGATTCATATTCTAGCGGCCAGATCTCCGCCAGCCAACTTCTGCGGCAGTGTGGTCAGTTGAATGGACCATCACAAGACGCGTAATTTATATATACAAACTCTTGATATTAAAATATATATCAATATAAATGTTTATATTGTTTAGAGACTACCAAAGACTTAATTTTAAAATATATGTCCTGTGAGATGTACTTCTGGTTTTAAAATTGTCTTATGTTTAATGGTTTTGTCTGCTTTGTTTTTGTTATAGTTTATTAGTGCTGTACAATACATATGATAATAAATAATAATAAATATTACAAGTTTATATTTTTAGTTTAACATAATTTGAGGCCATTTATTATATTGTGTCCTTTTTCATTCTACCATATAATGCAAAGGTACGAGTTGGTAAAGGTACGAGTTGGTAGGGTACGAGTTGGTCGAGGTACGAGTTGACTAGTAACCCTCCTATATAATGGTCTTAAAGCCTATTACAGATTCTGCATGCATGACTGTATGCAGTTGGTAGTGCATGTATTTATGAAGAATGAGTTTCTATATTGAGTAGTATAAATGCTTTTCCACTAGTTTTGATTTATTATATTTTTGGACATTTTAGGTCTTATTAGATGTTTTGGTTTGCTAATTGTAGGATTAAGTCGGGAGACATCTATCCCTAGGCCGAATTTTGCTGCCATTAGTTTTGTGATTTGTCGGATTAACGCCAAAAAAGGCGAGGGTACGATGATTCATTCTGATCTATCCCCTCAACCACTCTGTACAACAGGGTAGGCAGAGACTCGTTCGTCTTTCTTCCAATGTGTCTATTGTTTAAGTTCCTTAAACATAGCTGTTATAGATCCTGGATTTTTGCTTTTGTAGTCCTGCTTGGTGAATCTTATTGGCTTTGTTGTGAATTTTCTGTAGCGACAAAAATGTAACTCTTTTTTATCTTGGCAGACAAGATAAAAAAAGATTTAAAAAAATGAGCTATATGTATTTTTGTAGCTAAATCTTCTAAAGCTCATCTAGGTTATGTTAGGTTTTTTTAGTTCTGATAGCGGACGCTGGCCACTGTATCCACCTCTGCTGGATGTTTGGTAATGATCGTATAATGTAGGATTCCGGTTATTTGTAAGTCTGCATTGTAGTCATTTTTAAACTATTGGTGTTCCCAGAACTTGTCAATTTTTGATTGGTGTTCCCAGAACTTGTCAATTTTGATTGGTGTTTCCAGAACCTTTCGAGTCTGATTGGTGTTCCCAGAATTTTGATCAAATCTGATTGGTGTTCCCAGAACTTGTCAAGTCTGATTGGTGTTCCCAGAACTTGTCAAGTCTGATTGGTGTTCTTAGAACTTGTCCAGTCTGATTGATGTTCCCAGAACTTGTCAAGTCTGATTGGTGTTCCCAGAACTTGTCAAGTCTGATTGGTGTTCCCAGCACTTGTCAGCTCTGATTGGTGTTCCCAGCACTTTTCAAGTCTGATTGGTGTTCCCAGAACTTGTCAACTCTGATTGGTGTTCCCAGCACTTGTCAAATCTCATTGATATTCCCAGCTCTTTCCAAGTATGGTTGGTGTTCCCAGCACTTTTCAACTCTGATTGGTGTTCCCAGCACTTTTCAAGTCTGATTGGTGTTCCCAGAATTTGTCAAGTCTGATTGGTGTTCCCAGAACTTGTCAAGTCTGATTGGTGTTCCCAGAAATTGTCAAGTCTGATTGGTGTTCCCAGAACTTGTCAAATCCTATTGGTGTTCCCAGAACTTGTCAAATCTGATTGGTGTTTTCAGAACTTGTCAAGTCTGATTGGTGTTCCCAGAACTTGTCAAGTCTGATTGGTGTTCCCGGAAACCGTCAAATTTAATTGGTGTTACCAGAACGTGTCAAATCTGATTGGTGTTCCCAGAACTTATCAAATCTGATTGGTGTTCCCAGAACTTGTCAAGTCTGATTGGTGTTCCCAGCACTTTTCAAGTCTAGTTGGTGTTCCCATCACTTTTCAAGTCTGATTGGTGTTGGCAGCACTTTTCGATTCTGATTGATGTTCCCAGAAGTTGTGAAGTCTGATTGGTGTTCCAGAACTTGTCAAGTCTGATTGGTGTTCCCAGATCTTGTCAAGTCTGATTGGTGTTTCCAGAACTTGTCAAGTCTGATTGGTGTTCCCAGAAATTGTCAACTCTGATTGGTGTTCCCAGAACTTGTCAAGTCTGATTGGTGTTCCCAGCACTTGTCAAGTCCGATTTCAAATGTTTTACATCGTTTACCTCTACTACAGTTAATTATCTATAATTCTATTGGTGACGAAAAATGAATATTAGTCAGATCGGCACTTAGTTAAATCGGTACCTGTATATGTATATAACTATTTTTTCTGGATATATTGTAATATCCGGCTAAAGAACAACATACGATAAAAACAATGTTCATTTCATATCCTTATAAAACCGGGACCCTATGTTCTTTTCCCCGTCTGAGAGCTGCAGCTCTACCCATTACCCTGTCATATAGATGATATTTCTGTTGTCTTATGTTTCCCCTCTTGCTTGACACTGATACAACTTAGCATTTATTGTAGTAAAATTTCAACAACCACTGACCATTCTTGCATTGCGTCTTGATCTCTCTGCACGCTGTCATCGGTTGGTCGTACCTCGAGTCTTTTTTTTCTGGCATATTGTTTATGTAGATAATGGTTCCAAGTACGATTTCTTTTGGTATTCCACTAGTGACATCGTAGTCAACAGATTCGGCGCTATTCACAATAAAATTTTGCGTTTTGTCTGTTAGGAAATTTTTCCCCCAATTTATTGTTAGATCATTTATGCCATACATGTGCATTTTGCTAATTAACACCTTGAGAGGTGCCTTGTCAATAGCCTTCATAAATTCCAATACTGTCACCATTGTCCGTCCAATCATCCATTACCTTAAGGAGCTGTAATGTTGTTGATCTTCCCGCTATGAAACCCAATTGCTTTTTACTAAATGATTTTACACGATTTACTGTTTGGTTTCGCGCTTGTTTCTCCATAAGCGTACATTCAATGCTCTATAATTTCTTTGGTCTGTTTTGCCCCCTTTTTATACCACATTCAAAATGTTAGAAATTTCTACAAAATTATGTTTCCGGAAAATAACTTTAAAAGTTTGCATTTAATTGCAATGATCGAACCTTTAAGATATAGTTTAATATTAGGTGGATCAGAAGCCTATCGATTTTTGAGGAACTCCATCAATTTCAATGTCCCATTTGCCAAAAAAAATGTTTGAGAAATTAAAAAAAGAAACATTCCCCGACAATAGCTAAAAAATGTGATTTCAATGAAACTTTAAGATATTATTACATTTCAGCTTGGTAAGTAGTCTATTGATTCGGCTTGGGTTAAGTCTGACACATGTCCGTCGGCTTGGGTTCTTACTCTTTTACTAGAGTATTCGTGCTGATCAGCGAGTATCTTCGAACTTGGAGAAAACTTCTTTCTGCACAGTCCGTCTCCAGGCTGAGCGTTCGAAGGTTGTTCCCTCCCTTTGTTTTGGTCGACAATTAAGGCTTTTAAGTTTTCTGTGCAAGTTCTCCGCCAAGTGTCATGCCAAGTGATGTTCAGAATGCTTCAGAGGAGACGCATTTTAAAAACAAATGCACGCAAAGTCTGGAACCCGCTGCCATATAGATGATGCTCACAACACAGGCTCTGTAGATCTGGATCTTTGTGCGCTTAGTAAGCTTGCTGTTGTTACGTGCCGGCGTGATGGTAGATGATATGCCTATACACTTGTTTAGCTCTGCATTAAGTGAGAGGGTACATGAGATAGTTGAGCCTAGATAAACGAAGTATGAACGACATCCAGTTCATGGTCATTGAAAAACATGGTACTGATGGCTGGACGAATAGTCAACATCCCGTCTGCGTTTTGGTCAAGTTAACGATAAGCCCGAGGTTTTAGTGGTCCTCTTCTGAGTAGTCAGTTCTGCTGTGTCATATGCAGAGGAAGTTGTGCTTGGTTCTTATTGTGATAAAAGAGTTTTCCGTCTCTCTTGCTTCGTCGATATATACCTTCATTTGCAGTACCAAATGCGTGTTTTGGCATCACAGCAAAAACAATAATTGCAAACAGGGGGGAATCCAGGACGCAAACCCGCTTCTGTTGTTGATGTAGCTTACGTTTAGATGTCAAAGGACGACGGCGCCTTTTATCTTTTTGTCAACGAATCTGACGGGTATAGACATCTCATCTTGGAAAGGAACTTGAAGGGACATTAGAAAGCCTCTGTGAGGTCAATCATAGTGACTGCATTTGCTCTTAAGTAATCTCAAATTATCTCAATAGCTATCTATTGAGCTGTGATGCAATATATCATATCATGCATTTAATTTTAATCCTTTTACATGTATTAAATCTTACACAACTCTAAATTTGCTGCCGTAATAATCCGATTTTAGTTATGTAATTTGACGAATTAACGCAAAAAGGGGCGAAGTTACGATCATTCGTTTAAAAAACCAATTCGTTCAAAGTGGTAAATTAGTGGCAGTTCTATGTATTTTGACGCCCGTGTGGGGACGGGGTTCCCAGTCAGTCAGTCCGTGTGGGGACGGGGTTCCCAGTCAGTTTCCTAATTGAATAGCGGAAATCCAATCATGCCGAGAAATAACAGCCCGAAAACCAAGTTTTCTGATTATGAAAATCATCTTCTATAAATTACGCTAAATTGTGTTAGATTTTTATTTACAAGCCCGTTCCTTTTCTTAAACTTTGAATAACTCATAAAGAAATTAAACATGGTAAGAAAGATATATAGAACATGCATTATTGCCCAAATGGCGTAACAAACTCTAAGACTTATAGACCTCCTACAGATAAGCCATATGTATGTTAATCAACAGGGATTACTATGAATCGTGTGCTGGTTTATTTTCTAAAAGAAAAAAACAAAGCAAGGCTTTCGGAGCTTTAAGAAGATACTGCGTAACTTGTCAAATTCGGAGTGATGTGACAAGTGGGGTGATGCGTGTTAATACTGTCAACGCATGTCGATCATGTGAAACACAAGTTCTTGCCACCTTATGTCTCGCTTCTGTTGTTCAAATGTCGAATTAAGACTACTCTGTGGCCAATACAATATTATAAATACAAAGTAGATTACGTACAACGAAATATTTGATTCACACAACAATGTAATATTACTTGGCATTTATGATGAAAGAATCATTTAAAAATAATTAGGTTATAAATTGAAATCTATTGATCGTGGTTTTACGCCTATAACACGATTAAAAAAAGCTGACTACTTCTCTAGTCTGTTTACACGTGATTTAGTATTTCGATACATATTGAAAATGATTTTAAATGTCTTTTCTTCAACATTTTTCTTTTAAGTTTTTAATGGTTCGGCTGTTCACATTGTATCAAAAGTCTCTTTGATGTCTACAAAAGTACAACCATATACTATCTTTATCCACTGAAAAATATATTATGAATAATGCATGCAGTAAAAATATTGTCCTTTGTAGGACGATCTTTTCTAAACCTGATTGTGCATTAGTCGTCAGATAATATGTCCCCCCTAAAATATTCAGTCGATTTCCAAAATAGAGGTAAACGTTGTTAATTTAGACTATGAATGAATACAGAGTAACTCCTTTGTAATTTTATACCTTTGTTTTTGTAAGCAATAGTTGCGTTCGGTCAGATTTGAGGTACCTTTCAAACTGAACATCAATGTGAAACGGGGACAGTGCATTAGCTCGTTCAATGAACTTTTTATGTATTATTATAAAATGTTGTCAAGACCTGCTGCTTTCTATTGTTCAGACATCCAGGCCGAATTTGGCCGTCGTTATAATCCGAAGTTAGTTTTGTGATTTGTCGGATCAACCTTGCAAAAAAAACCAGGTTACGATTATTCGTTCGATCCGACCGCTAACAGAAATTCATCATTTGGGACTTGATTATTTAAGCTATTTTCTATTTCTTCTGTCAAATCGCCGAGGTAAAAGAATCATTTTTATTTACATACTTCAATTGTCGAGTATTACTTCAATTATATCGATTAAGCTAAAGACATTTCACCAAATATATAACAGCAAGAGCCCATTAGCCGAAATGTGGAATTTCGTTAAAAAAGACTAAACAAGCTCCAGAGCAGAAGACAAATCTAAAGAAATTTGGAGCTTCGTAAAGAGCAAAAGATGTGATAGTGGAGGAGTAGCCCCTCTCAGGAACACGGACGGAACTCAGACAATAGCAAGAAAGCAGACATGATTAACAAGCAATTGTATTCGGTCTTTAACAGCAATGAAGATAAATCAACTATAAAAGAAATTAAGTCTCAACCATTCCCATCCATGGAGAATTTCAAAATCTGAAAACGGCATACAGGAACTACTATCCCACCTCAATATCTACAAAGCCTCGGGTCCTGGAGAAATTCCGACTAGACTACTAAAAACGGTCGCTCCAGAGATGTCCTCACTGCTTACTACATTTTTCCAAGCATCGATTGATCAAGGCCAACAACCGACAGATTGGAAGAATGCCAACGTATTCAAGAAAGGAGACCGTAGTCAGGCATCAAATTATAGACCGGTGTCCCTAATAGCTATCTTATGCAAAGTCCTAAAACTTGATATATGCAGCAGCATTATGAAGAACCTTGACAGTAACTCGATATAGACTGACGCACAGCACGGTTTTAAGAAAGAACACTCCTTTGATTCTCAACTGATAACTATTATCCAGGATCTTGCGAAGAATATATACAACAAGGAACAAGTCGATGTGGTGTTATTAGATTTCTCAAAGGCATTTGACAAGGTGCCCTACAAACGTCTCCTCGATCAGAGGAACCACATTAGACTGGCTGAGAGACTTTCTTAAACTTGATAAAGACAGAAAACAACAAGGAACATCAACAGAAACATCACCTGTACACTCCGGGGTTCTACAAGGACAACGCATGTTCCAGTTGCATGTCCATTAACGACTCACCGGAATATGTAACATGATCAACCGTACGATTGTTTGCTGACGATTGTGTACTGTGCCACCAGATAAAACACGAAGAAGACGCGAAAGCTCTCCAAAAAGATCTTTAACAAAGGGAGTCAGACTGGCATATGCAATTCCATCCGCTGAATTGCCAGATAATCAGAGTAACAACCAAAAGGAACACAGTGAAAGGGCCATACAACATCCACGGTTACATGTTGGAAGAAGTAGACTCAGCAAAATACCTTGGAGTTACCATCCATAAAACCTTGAGTTGGAACCAGCACATCAACAAAATCAGTAATTAGAATGCAAACTCCACCAGAGCATTCTTACAGAGAAACATCAAAAGCGGCCTAGAGAAACCAAAAAATTATGCTGCAGACGCTGGTCAGACCAATTGTCGAATTCTAAAGAACGATCTTGGACCCTGTATTTAAAGAAAACATCTAGTATGGAGACAATACAACGATGCTCAGTCCGATTTGTGATGAATGATTACAGAATAACCAGTACATCCATGCTACATGAGCTTAACCGGATCTCCCTACAAGAAAGAAGAGCCAAGAACAAAACCAGCATGTTCTTCCGCATAGTCAACGGCCTAGTGGCAATACCATCAGCCAGCCGAAGTGAAACCTATAATTCAACTATACTAGTCCCAGCCAGAGGTTCTTAGTACCATTTGCTAGAACGTAAACCAATGTATACAATCTTATTAAAATTAAATCTTTCACTTGCTCCCCCCTTTTTGTTATTGGTCGCCGTGTTAAAAGGGGAGCAAGTGAAAGATTTAATTTTAATTAGATTGCACAGTATAGCGACACTGTTACCTTTCCAGACGCCGGATCTCGAATTATCGCAAAGCAGCCAAATGTCATATGATAGAATCTTATTACTCTGATCCAAATACAGTCTTATTACTCACTCCGATCCAAATATAACCCAGACAGATGCAGTTATCTGTAGATTATTACTGGTCAGTGAACAATTAAAAGGTAAACATTGTACCAAAATCTCCCAACTTTTTAAAGCTGTTTGGGTTAGGAAAAAATTATATGTTCTGTGTCTTTATTTTCGTTCTGATATTGATGCAAATTTAACAAAACATATTTTTACCGCTCATTTTGAACATTTGTTTAGGAAGTCAACTTTTGTTTAATGATTTTTTAAAAAAGCACATGTGAAGTGACGACAGGCATTTAAATCTCTCAAGCACCATTGGATAATAGTTCAGCTTAAACAATGTCCTTACAAGGTACATGTACATTGTTTACCTATATCCTACATATAAATTACAAAAAAAACAGATACTTTAATAAATCCATAAAATTTGTAATGCAGCTAAGAGACGGTTAGCTTTTTAGAAAAGCTAAACTTGTATAAAATAGTTCTAATCATTGGCTGACCCAACAAGCCAGTGAAACCATTTACACAATATAGAACTATTTTAAATACATATCTTTAAATAGTAGTAAATAAAGTCTACTTAAATCCAGAATAGAGTATTTACAACAATATGCTAACCTGTGCAAAAATTCTAAGCAGATATTATTCCGACGCAGTCGGTATTATATTCACTTTTTACCCTTTGACCTCATGACACTTCACCTCTCGAAAAGCAAGTAACGTGATCCTAATTCTGTTTCTTGATTAGTCAAAAACCAATATGGACGGGGGTTCGAAACAGGGTAGTGAATTGGACAGGGGTTCGGAACAGGATGGTAAATTGGCAATTCTCCTTTTAAATTGTGTACTATTATTATTAGATTTTGCCGTCTGTTTGTTTATAAAATTATTTCATAGTGCAACTTAAATATTAAGAACGATCGAGATGAGCTGCAGTTTGTAAAATTTTATATTAAACGACTTGTACAAAAATGTTAATTATTTTTTATTTGAAGTACAGCGCAAATTAAAACGCATATTAACACCCTGGATTTTTCCGGGATTTTATGGAGTGTAAAAGAAACGAAAAGAAGAAATTTTAATTAATTTCTTTAAAAAATACATATTAACAATCATTTTATATTCATGTTGATAGTAAATCAAATGTGTCATTATTGTTCTTGGGCGTCCGTCGTAGTACACACATAGATAGAGAGCTGTGGCTCTAATTGTAAAGTATACTTTGCTTAATCAGTAAATTTTAAACTATAAACATTTTATTAAACAATTCTTATATTCAATTTGTTGACATAATTGTATAACTGCTTTTGGTGCTTGCAGAAAAACTTCATTTCTATATCTTAGGCAGTGGGTTTCAATACATAATAGCAATAAACGTTCTGGAATACATGTACATGTACAACAAAGTATTTGTATGTAAATTATCAATTTTGAGTTAACTGTATGCTTGGTAAATCTGTTAATATTGAAAACACGTAAATAAAAAGGGGGGCGAACACATGTATAAATTTAATAATTTCCAACTCGCTTCACCTGGGACTAATGTTAATTTATATAGGTTCATGATTTCTTTCACGTAGTAATAATTGTCCGTCAGTACTTCCCCAAAAAAATGTCCATCAAACATTTCTGGTCTATTTAAACGGGGAATTTGTATGACAATAATGACGATTCGTAGTTTAATACAAAACTCAATTTATATCTTTACTGCGTCGGTTATCTTTTTTAAAGATAGTACTTGTTTTTAAAATCATTTGAGTTGTCTATTTATACGTCCGGAAATAATGGTCTCCGACATTGTATATTGTTTAGATTTGAAAATCGGCATCCGGAAACAATTGGAAACCACAAATATTTTGGGATTACAGCTAACTGTAGCAAAGGAAAGATAAAATATCAGTTATGAGTGAAAGTGTGGACAGAACATTTCTAACAATAGTAATGTGTCTTTTTAATGCTTATATTTGTGTATTTTGCATACTAATACGTTTTGTTTGTTATTTTGCCCATATTATTGCAACACCTCCTCCTTCATGTTGAACATGACTTTATAAAAGTTAGAGTTTTTCATGATAATATCTGTCAGGAAAATTTTTGGAGCCATAAAAATCGAAGTGCAAGCAACAGGTTTTTTCGAAAAAAATAGAAAGATAAACCGCTGAATCTTAACTGTTCCCTAATGCAGGAAGGGTATAACACATGTTCATGACCACATAAGCCCCACCCCTTTGCCAAATTGGTAAACTAAAAAAATTGTAACTTCTAAAATATATTTTAAAAAATTAAAGGGGCATCTCCATTCTAGATCGTAGTATGAGAATCCTCTGCTGCCCAATGTTTCCTTTTTGTTTTTTTTTTTTTTTTTTTTGGGGGGGGGGGGGAATGTAAGTGTCAGAAAGCTATCCATTAGCAAAACAGCAGATTTTGTGACATGGATCTAAAACGGCAAATTTTATCGTGTCCATGTGTTATAACATTTTTGTCCAGGTACTAGTAACTATATATGATTCACTTGTTTAGATATTTTTCTCTATGAATATAATCGTCATACCTTCAATCAAGCTGATTTAAGTCCATTTCTAAGCTCAATTCCATCGATACCTTTACATTCATTTCACTTTTATTTTGAACAAAAATTTATGTGACAACAACATGGCTTAATTCAGTGAATGGTCCAAGGCAGTTTGGATTATTGACAATTATTATGATTGGCTATAAATACTCTTTTTTCATTTTAAAAAATCATTGAAGCAGAAGCATATGGCAGGAGTGGGAAAGATTCAAACCCATTATCCTTCAGTCCAGACCAAGGGTCTGGAAGTTTTTGCTGCCCATTTCGGTCATTTTTCCCCCTTAAATATTACCAAATTCCGTGGCAGTAAATATTGGTCTCGGGTCGTTTTCCTTCTGAAACTTGTTTGCACGTCGGGTCGATCTGCCACGATAATGTGAATAAGCAGGTTGTACCATGGAATTTAAGATGGCTCCTACGATGTATGCATCATGTGAAAAAGAAAATATATGTAGCGATACATTCTCCTGCCTAAAAAGTCTTTATTGTAAAATGACGTTGCAACAAAATACAGTGTAATGGGAAACAGTGTTATTTTGATAAATATCCCGACGAGTTTTTCATTAAACGGAAATAGGAAGTTGTAACCTAATTGCCACAAGTTCTGGTCCGAATTGAATTTATGCATTATTCTGCGATCGATGCTCTTTACAAGTTTTTATTATTAAATGAAATAATCATTTTTGTTCTCATTATTTTCAATGAATTTTTATTCAAATTGGTTTTTCCTTGATTTATGTAACGTTTAGTCACATTGGCGCTTGCGTAGTGTACAATTTTGACCGCACATGATTTTCATTAAAGTTGCTTGTGTGCTCTAAAGTTGTCTTATTTTCTTAGCAATGTGATATAGAAACAATCTATTTATATTCAAACTCTCGTAAAAATGTTGTTGCAATAGTATGTTTACGATATGGATGAAACAGATCTGTCACCTGTTGACCTTATTTTGTAATCACCGGTCGGTGGTTAATAAACACATGTCAGCAACAGGAAATAGCTTAGGGTTGATTTATAATACAAATTGAAGGGATTAAATCCAACAAATGATTATTGCATGTAAAATATTACTTTTTAGATGTCCGATTTGAGCAAATCTTAGTCGGCCATTTTAGAGTAAATTTCGGTCATGTCCGGCAAATATGAACGTTTCCAGACCCATGGTCCAGACTCCCAACACAATGACAGTCTGCAAAGTGTCTTGAAAGCCTTGATGTCTAAATACAGACAGCTTTATCCAAATCTGTCAAAACTATGCCCAGTAATTAATTCCTGTCCTGGTATTCATGACATTGAAGAGAATAAAGATTGACTTACGAAACAGACTATCAAAATTAAAAAAGATTATGAATGCACTGATGAGGGTCCAATCCAACAAAACTTTCTATCAAAATTGTCTGGATGATCCTCTTTAAAGGTTTTCAATATGGATAAGACAGCATTAGGACCCAGTGATCATGACCTATTTCAAATTGGACCCATTTCTACTCAAACAAGTTTTTCTACATACTAGTATATACTGCTCGTCTTGGGTATGTTATTTAGAAATTTTGTGTAGTATTTATACTCACTGATCAGACTCATTCACACAGAAAGAACTGATAATATGATTCAACCTATTCTTATGATTGGTTTGTCCTGGGTCAATTTGCAGACTTCTTATTGCAAAGGTTTCCTCAGAATTGATTGAAATAGTATCATGCTTAACTTAACACACAACTGTATAATAGATAAACATATACATTATAGGTTTTATTAATAAGTTCTTTTAAACCCTTTTATTTATCAGAAGATATTTTATTTCAAAATAACAAAATTTACTAATTGTTTAAAACTGTGTGTGGTACTAGTACATTTACATATTGTTATACATGTAATTGATCAAATGTAAAATACATGTGCCCTAGTAATACTTCGAACTTGACCTTCAATACATACATATCATTAATACCTCAATAGATTTTTGCTATTAATGAAGTCACAAGTCAAGTCATACATGTAAATAAATATACTGCTAATACATGTCACTATAATTTGATTTTATGATCAAGTTAATTGCCTGTCCTTAGAAGGTGTCATCATTCACATAAACATTCCACACATCTTTCCTGTTCTCATCCTTGAAGTTAATACTAGAATCTAAATTCTATACCTGCATAAGAAATTATTCATACAGGGATGTTTCTAAATGCAAAAGAAACATAAAAAACATTATATTGGGTCACAACAGTACACATTGCTGTTCAGAGGTACATTTTTGTTATTTTTACTTTATTTTTATTCATCGTGTATAACTTATGAGATAAATACACTCTTTTATTTTGTGTTAAGATTAGTGCTTCTCAAAATTGATCAAGTTTAGTTGATTGATTTTATTAACTGACCCATTATTATTACCATCTCTTGGTGTCTGTAATTAACACTTCAACAGTCTTCCATCTTCTGGAAAATCCTTAATATGTATATATCCTGCCAATGAAAGTTAGGGCATTAATTACGTTTGTATGTACTTCAATCTTAATTACAAGGATTGCCAGTTTTCCTACCAAAGTTTAGGGTTTTTTTAGGGAAATCCAGCTTCATCCCCCATTAAAAACTGGGCACTTTAATACATGTAAGGCAGAAAAATTGCAGAAAGTGGCATTTTAAGTTTAAATAACCACAATTTAAACAACAGGTGGCATTTTAAATTTTAGTTAACACAATGTAAACAAACAAACCATTGTTCGTTCCATCTCAGGTTTACCTTTGCATTAAAGTTTTTGTTAACTTATGAAGAGGACTAAACCTCTTAATGCTGGAAAATTTCTGTAGGGCCGTTCCTAATGCTTCACGCTTGAGTGAACTTAGAAAGAGGGGATTGTTTGCCAATATGTGCCAAGAGGGACATCAGTGTTGCCAAGACAGATGTTCTTGTTTAACTCCACTTTTGAAAACTTCTAGTACAAGGCCAAAAAAGATTGTATCTTTTAAATTTGCAAGTTTGAACATTGAGGTTCTTTACAAATATTCTTCATGTTGTTCCAAGTGAAGTTAAAACAGAAGGCTTTCAAGGTGAATGTTTATTAAACTACTAGTAAAACTTATGTTTTATTTGAATTGACTAATGGCTGATTGCATTTTACTTGCCTCACTTCATCAGTGTCAGAACATAATGGAATTAATTTTGGTAATAGATCAGAATCCACATTTCCCTTTCAAACATAATGGAATCAACCTTAATAGCAGATCAGAATCCACATTAACCTTTAGAATATAATGGAATCAACCCTGGAAGCAGATCAGAATCCACGTTTCCCTTTGGAACATAATAGAATCAACTTTGTAAGTAGATCAGAATCCACATTTCCCTTTAGAATATAATGGAATCAACCTTGGAAGTAGACCCAAATCCACATTTCTCTTTGGAACATAATAGAATCGACCTTTTAAGCAGAATAGAATCCTCATTTCCCTTTAGAATATAATGGAATCAACCCTGGAAGTGGATCAGAATCCACATTTCCCTTTGGAACATAATAGAATCAGACATTGTAAGTAGACCAGAATCCACATTTCCCTTTAGAATATAATGTAATCAACCCTGGAAGTGGATCAGAATCCACACTTCCCTTTAGAATATAATGGAATCAACCCTGGAAGTGGATCAGAATCCACATTTCCCTTTGGAACATATAGAATCCACCTTGTTAGCAGATTAGAATCCACATTTCCCTTTAGAATATAATGTAATCAACCCTGGAAGTGGATCAGAATCCACATTTCCCTTTAATTGGAACATAATAGAATCGACCTTTTAAGCAGGTTTAGAATCCACATTTCCCTTTAGAATATAATGTAATCAACCCTGGAAGTGGATCAGAATCCACATTTCCCTTTGGAACGTATAGAATCGACCTTGTACATGTAAGCAGATTAGAATCCACATTTCCCTTTAGAATATAATGTAATCAACTGGAAGTGGATCAGAATCCACATTTTCCCTTCAAAACCTAATGGAATCAACCTTGGAAGCAGGACCAAATCCACATTTATCTTTGGAACATAATAGAATCAACCTTGTAAGAACAGAATCCACATTTCTCTTTGGAACCTTATGGAATCAACCTAAGAAGCAGGTCAGAATCCACTTTTTCATTGAATCCCTTAAGATATTGCATGCTTATTTTAATTGTCAAGTTCTTTTTATTGATAAGATCTACATGTATCAAATGTGCATGATTGTTCTGTTCCCACATGGAACGTTTGAACAGCTAATAGTACTTATTGTCAATGGTACTATTATTCAGGGTTCTCGTTAAGACGCGTATACGCGTCCTGGACGCGTCAAAGTTGTGTAGGACGCGCCATTAAAAGATTCCGTGCATCCTCGGGACGCATCGCATTCAAATCATTTGCGTCCCTAAATGTGCTTTAATCAACAGCACGTCATTTACCTAAAGCATACCGAATGACACTTTTACAACCGGATGTAATTCTATTTTTAGCTGTGATGCACAGCAGGTGAAATATATTTGATCTCTGACGGTGACCGATGACCGTTAATAAGTGGCTGCATGTGTATTAACAAAAATCTAAACAATCTTAACATGAATTAAAAAATATTTTAATAAATTTATGATGTATTTAAAAAAAAAAAAGTTTTTATAAACCCTAATAATAATATCTTTCTTGTACATCGCGCCGAAAGTAAACAAACACGTTTTCGATTCATGGTTTTAGTGAAACACCTGGCTTGTGACTTGTGTTTTCTATTTGAGTAATAAATTATTTCCATTAATTATCAGTGACTAGCCAGAACTTGGGATATTTGCGGGTTTACATAACCAATAATGTAATACAAAGTCAAAGGTTACAAAGAAAATATTTCCAGCATAAGATCGTTTTCGATGTTTTTAAAATGTGATTAAGTGAAACACTTGGCTTGTGACCTGATTGCAATGATTAAAAAGTATTATTGTAATGATTAAATGTTGAATGAACTTTTGTTATTTCAGATGAGGTTAAGCAGAAATATTTTCTAGTTTTGGAATGGGAAATTTAAACAAAATTTATAAAATTTATTGAATAACTTAATAACTACTTTTAATATAGTGCTTTGAAATTTATGTATTATACATGTATTAGTCAAATTATTTAAAGGTGTTGCCTCTTATCACACTGAACCCATAATTTTCTCCCAGATGAAGCCATGCAGACTTCAAATAACCAACAGAAGTAAATGGTGTTAATTGATACTTACCTTCCATAAAATGATGCTAAAATCTTTGGGTATACAAATATGAGCACAATAAATTATGTGTATCTTTACATGCTCATTCAGACTAAATTTTTACCTCAGTAGAAGATTACAACCCTACATTTGTTTGAAAAGTTTAAATAAATTTC
The DNA here is from genome assembly GCA_944474755.1 of Limnoperna fortunei. NCBI lineage: Eukaryota > Metazoa > Mollusca > Bivalvia > Mytilida > Modiolidae > Limnoperna > Limnoperna fortunei. The sequence goes on from OX104111.1 coordinate 110,088,517, forward strand.
ACTGCAAATTTCATTAATGAATTGAAAATGCCTCAACCCTGACCAACTTCAGACTTTTAAGTACACCAAGACAGTGAACCGAAATATATCATACATATATATTAGGTCGACACAAAGCAAAACTACCAAAACAAATATTTTTAATATGTTTTCATTCTGGAAACATGTAGATTAAGCTGTCACAGAGTAATGCATGGGTTTCAACAAGGATTTTAGTATCAAATAAAACATGAAGATGTTACAAAACAAAACTTAATGTATTATTCATGGTAACGTCATGCAGTACCGGTAGTTTGGTTCGAGTCAACTTTATGGACTCACCAAGACAGATTGGGACTCATCATTCCAAAAAGTGATGAGTCCCAGGACTCACCATAAAGAAATCCTAGTGAGAACCCTGCTATTATATGTATTGTATTAATTTTAGGTTTGATGAGAGAAGGGCTGAAATGATACATAAGTAGTCACACTGAAATGTCAAGGAAACTGAAAAGATTTTTAGGACGACACCTTCAAGGTAATTCTTAGTACATATTGATAATGTTATGAATAAATGGATATATACTGTTTAACATTAATTATTGGTGGTATAACCAAACAAATTAAAATCAGTTAGCTGTTGATTTGTATGTTTAATTTTAAAGCAATAAGTTTTTACAGAAGACTACCGAAGTATTTTATCTTTTTTTCACTGATTTTGATTTTTTTGTATGCATTTGTAATTACTTATTTAAAAACAAATTCTTGCAGATGAAAAATTGTTTAAAAAAAATAACTAACTTGATATTTATATAATACATGTAAATAAACTATCTAATGTCCTATTTTCTGTATACGGTATACGGTTAATTTATGTTTAAAGTTCATACTAGTAAACATGGTAAAGTCACGTTTTTTTTTTATAAATGATAGCACGAAACAAAATATTCGTTTAATTGATACACATCATGAATTCCACACTTATTGAATAGATTTCATGGTAAAAGTGGACCATAGTGCTAACCAAAATGTTTAAGCAGAACTTTGGGATTTTTAGTCTCCATTGTCAATTGTAAATTATTGATTTAATTGTTTATTATTTTTGTAATAAAATAGAACATTGTGTATTGGAATGACAGTACCATAATATATAAAGGATAATCAATATTGGTACTTAATTCTCTTCAATAATGCATTATGAGAAGCTTTTCATAAAGAAACTTTGCATGCATTAAAAAGATCAATATAAAAACTAGTCATTTTATATTATAAACAATATACATGATTTGTTTTTAAATCGATGACTTTAATCCAGTGTCATGTATTAATAGACAACACTGCATGAGGTAATTAATTGGTACTACAGTACAGTCTACATGTACTAGATATTCATTGGTACTAAGAGCCTCAGTGGCAGGGTGGCTAGGGTAGTACATCTACTATCGATCACGTGGTCAGTCAACGCTGAGGTTGCAGGGTAGAGTTTTATATCGGGCCAGTTGTATTTGACTCCAATCTAAATTGAAAAGGATTGCCAGTTTTCTTACATAGGGTCTGTGTTTTCTTCAGGTACTACTCTGGCCTTCTCTCTCAATAAAAACTGGACGCCAGAAAAAAGGCGAATTTAAGGATTGATACTTAGTAGTCTGACAACTACACTGTAGAAAAAAAGGGCCAAACACATTTTTAAAATGAGTTAGAGACTTATTTTTTATTCTATTTATTTAGGACATATGTTTTTGCTGTATGTACAAAAATCTCAATTGTTTACTAATTTAAAGAAAATCATCAAAAAAAATTGTATAAGGATTTTTGTCAGTTGATTCTTTTTGCAATAGTAAATCATATGCATGTTAAGAATTTTAGCTTACCTAGACCTAAGGTTCGTGTGAGGTTTTGTCATCACTGGGCACCCGTCAATAACTTTTTTGGAATTCTTGTCCTCTGAAATTAATTAGCCAATTTTTTTTCAAACTTGGACACAATCATTCTTAGTGTACCTAGAGTGGCTGTTACTTAAAAAAGAAAATAGGGGTCAACACATGTTGTTTTTCTTGAATATCCAAAAAAAAATTATAATAACCTTTACCTCATTCACTTCAATGGTCAGAAATTTTACTGATGATTCCTTATAGGAGTTATTGCCCTTTATTGACAAAATTACTAATCTTTGCCTTAGAAACTATAAACTTTCAATCACAAAAATATAAGTTTTGTTTTATAAATTAAAATCTATAATAGCTAGAGTAAAACTGTCACTACTAAAATAACATGAAAGACGAGGCCTAGAACAAATTTAATTCTGCTTCCTACTTATAAGAGTTACTGCTCTTTAATGATAATTTTTTTTTTTAATTTTAATCTTTCCCCAGTAACTTAAAGGCTTTAAGAGTTAAAGTAAAATGGTAGGTGTAAATTACAAAAACTTAAAGAAAGATATCTCAAAGTCAATTGTCTTCCTGGTGAGCAATTACAGGCTGTTTATTTAACCTCTTTAGTTCTTGCAATTTATAAAAGGGGCCAATGTTTCTCACAGGTTGGACATTTTTAATCAATCAGTGAGCTTTTAGTGATGAATGTTAACTTTTCTAATTAATACTTTTTTATTTGTAGGATCCAATAAATGTCTGGCATTCCTTACCTGTCTTGTGGTTGTCATGGTGTTATACAACAGGTCTCGATACAATGCATTATTACAAGGTAAATACAATAAGTACTTTTATAATTAGGGTAATTTGAACTAGTAATCAAGTAACATCACAAAATCCAACAATGTCTCAGTCAAATTTCAATTTGAAGGGTGGGGCCTTGGTGGCAGAGTGGTAAAGGTACTTGGTCAAAGGGTGGGGCCTTGGTGGCAGAGTGGTAAAGGTACTTAGTCAAATGGTGGAGCTTCGGTGGCAGAGTGGTAAAGGTACTTAGTCAAAGGGTGGAGCCTCGGTGGCAGAGTGGTAAAGGTACTTGGTCAAAGGGTGGAGCCTCGGTGGCAGAGTGGTAAAGGTACTTGGTCAAAGGGTGGAGCCTTGGTGGCAGAGTGGTAAAGGTACTTAGTCAAAGGGTGGGGCCTTGGTGGCAGAGTGGTAAAGGTACTTTGTCATCTACCTTTGATTACCTGGTGTGTCAAGTCACTGCAAGCAGGGTTTGTATGAATCCTATCTTTATTGACAAGGCTATGTATCAATAATCTGTTCCAGTCTAAGCGGTGAAAATAATGTAGTTTCATGCTCTACCTTTTGCAGGAAATATTAGCCTCCTAACATAAAAAATGATTGCCTCCCTATGCTACGTTGACTGTAACCTTATAAACCTAGTACAGATAGAAAAAATAGTCACAATAGATTCTTATGTGAATGTCAGAATTATAATTTAGTGAAGAGATTGTCAATATTTTAATAGCAAACTCTCCATATTTTAATTCTAAACAAAAATTTGAGTTAGGTCCTGGCACTGATTGTGAATTGTCCAAAACATGGTGTAGATTTTAATGTCAAATAAGAAAAACCTACTTGGCCACAATCATCCTTAGGGTATCTATTTTCAAATTTGTACCCAGGGTGTTGATCAATGGACAAAGATGACCAATGTTACTAAAAATAAAAGATAATTGTCAAGACATGTTTTTGACCAATATCTCAAAAATTGTAATAGATATAGAGAAAACTATTACCTTAAATTGGTCAGCTTATTAAGTTCTACAAAAGTTTCTATTAGTTCAGAGATGTGTAATGAAATTTGTAGTTTTTATCCTGTAACTTTAATACTTTATCAGCTAGAGTGAAATTGTAAATTGCAAGGCTACAAATCATTACTTAGTACAAAATTGTCTGATGACTCTTAATAGAAGTTATTGCCCTTTAATTTTTTTTTTTGCCGTCTTATTAATTTTATTCAACAATACGCTTGTTACAATTATACTGTGTCCAAGCATCACTTAAGTGTCCCTGTGAAACTCTTTTAATTGCCAGGGCAACAATCAAAAGAATAAGGAAATTTATAATTACTTTTACAACATATATATATCTTCTAAAACAAGTTTTTTTTTCTATGTTTTGTAATAAAATACTACTCTCCAATTTTTTATTTTCTTTCATTCTCTTAGAATATTCTGTAGTAAATACATTAAAAACATCAACATTTTTTCTTTTCTGTTCCGATACATAGTATGATTTATATAAGCTAAATGCTAAAATAGTTAAAAAATAATTAGAGTCCCAATAATTCCTATCATGAATTTTATATCCCATTACCAAATGTTTTAAAGTAATTTGTACTTCAAAATTGATTTTTAACAGCACACACTGTAATTTTATCCAGAAATTATACAGGAAATTGCAAGATATAAAAAAGTGATAATAATCTTCCTCTACATTACAACAATTACACATATATATTATCAGTAATTTTCCATTTATACAGTAAAGATTTTGTTGGTATTATATATAAAAGTAGTTTCCACCTAAATATTTTTAATTTGTTTTTGTCTAAATAATTAAAAATAAAAGTATATATTTCATTTAAATTATAATTATTTTCAATACAGAAATATTTGACCCAATAATTAACACTTATTGGTTCTACAAATACACATGTATTGTCTCTTAACACATTGTATATTGTCTTGGTTGTCAAAGTATTGACGTCAGTCTGTGTATAAGACCAGTAGAAAAGAGTTTTTTTTATATTAACTTGTGTTTTCTTAGATTGCTCGGTTACTAAGCATAGGTTCCAATTTTTAGGTATCGCTTTTCTTAATTTACAAAATTCTATTAAATAATTCCCTTTGTGTTTAAGCTTTTTAAGTATTAAATCTATTGACACTACTCCATTTTCATCAATAACATCATTCACATACAAAATATCACTATCAATCCAATTATTAAAAATCAGACTCTTATTTTCCAATTTAATGAATTTATTTCCCCATAAAATTTGTTTTCTAATTTCTCTAAAATTTGTAGGTTTTAGTGTTTGTCCACCCCCACTGTCTACCCAGCACTCTATAATAGATCTGTAAAAGTCGGGAATATTTCTGAAATGTGCTAGAGATTTACAATTATCAATATTCATTCGGAAAATCAACCAGTTTTTACCAAACTTGTTTAGATATATTTTTGGAATTACTTTCCAATTTGCAAGACCTCCCTTAACCAGTCTACTTACCCAAGAAGCCTTTAAGGACTTGAAGTAACAGCTCACATCCAACATTTTAAGACCCCCCTTTTCATACTCCCCTATCACTGTTTTTCTTTTAACTTTATCTTTCTTACCATCCCAAATGAAGTTATAACATTGCCGTTCTATTTCTTTTAGCTACTGTTGTGGAACATTTGTTGAACTTGCTAAGAACATAAACTTCGGAATAATTAACGCTTTAATAATAAGAATTTTACCCAACATTGACAAATTTCTTTTTTTCCATCTTCCAAATTGTGTTTTCATATTTTCAATTTTCTTATCCCAGTTTAAATACTCGCACTGAGCCTTATTATTCCCAAAATATAGGCCCAAAACTTTTACCGGATTTTCAGTCCATTTAATTCCCCCTATTTTGTCTTTACAGTTTTTCAATTGTCCCACCCAAATACCCTCAGTTTTGTTTCTATTTACTACAAGACCAGAGAAAGTTCCCAAAATTTCTATTTCATTTAATGCAATTGTTATTTCTGTTTTAGAACTGAAAAATAAAGTTGTGTCGTCTGCTAATTGAGAAATTTTTATACTATGTGTCTTTCCGTCTAATTTAATTTGTATACCCTTTATGTCTTTATTCCCTCGAAGTCTTAAAGCCATTATTTCAGCAGAAATTACAAATAAAAGAGCCGATAGAGGGCACCCTTGTCTAATACCTCTAAAATTTTGAAATCCACCCATTATTCATGACACAGGTTTGTATTTTGCTGTAAAGTGTCTCAACCCATCTAATAAAAGAAGCATTAAATCCAAAATGTTTCAAAGTATTAAACATAAAATCCCATTCCAAAGTATCAAAAGCCTTGCTGAAATCAACAAAAACAATTGCCCCTTCTATTTTATATAATTCTGCAAAATCTATCACATCCTGAATTTGCCTCAAATTAAACCCAATGAATCTTTTTTTAATATATCCCGTTTGATCTTCATTAATAATGTTTGGCAACACCGTTTTTAATCGCTGAGCTAAGACATGTGAAAGTAGTTTTATATCTACATTTAATAAGGAAATCGGACAATAATTATTTAATGAAAATGGATCATCTTTTTTAAAAAGAAGTGAAAGTACGCTGGTTCTTTGTGAAACAGGTAACAGTTTTTCATTATAACTTTTATTTAAAACACGAACTAATATGTCCTTTATTTTTACCCAAAACGTTCTATAAAACTCGACAGTTAATCCGTCTAAACCCGGAGATTTATTTAACTTCATAACATTGATTGATTCAGTACATTCTTTAACAGATAATAAACCATCACAGACCGTTTTATCTTTATTATCCATTGTTTTTTCAAGATCAGTTTCAAAAATATAATTTTGCAACAGCATTTTATCAGGATTGCTCGATGTATATAGTGTTTTGTAATGATCTTTTATCATCATTAAAATTTTCTTTTGATCTGAAACAACAACTCCGTTTTCCTTTACCAATTTATTTATCGATTTTTTCACCTGTCTTTGCTTTTCTAGTCCCAAAAAGTATACATTATTTTTCTCACCTAATTCGACCCACTTTTCTCTTGCCCTAATTTGTGCCCCACGTGCTTTTTGCATATACAGATCTTCTAATTGAGACGTTAAATTGTCGATCTCCCGATTAAGAATGTTAGAGTTTCCATCTGAAGTATCCCTAAGTTTAATTTTTTCTTCTAACAGTCTTTCTGTTTTTAGCTCACCTGACCCAAAGGGTCATGTGAGCTATTGTTATCACTTTGCGTCCGTCGGCGTCGGCGTCGTCGTCGTCGTCGTCGTCGTCGGCGTCTGTAAACTTTTTACATTTTAATCTTCTTCTCTGAAACCACTTGGCCAATTGAAACCAAACTTGGCCATAATGTTCATTGGATGGACCTTTACAAAGTTTGTGTTTTTTATTTTGATTGGTAAACCAATATGGCCGCCACCTCAAGACTTAGTTTAACATAGGACCCTATGGGAAAAAAGTTAAAAAGGGCTTCTTCTCTGAAACCGTTTAACCAATCAAAACAAAACTTACTAGCAATATTGTTTGGATGGTCCTCTATAAAGTTTGTGTTTTTGATGGGAATTGGAAATTCAAAATGGCCGCCGACGCAGGACTTAGTTTAACATAGAACCCTATGGGAAAAAGTTTTAAAAGGCTTCTTCTCTGAAACCGGTTAATCAATGGAAACAAAAACTTACTAGCAATATTGTTTGGATGGTCCTCTATAAAGTTTGTGTTTTTTATGGCAATTGGAAATTCAAAATGGCTGCCACCGCAGGACTTAGTTTAACATTGGACCCTATGGGAAAAAAGTTTAAAAGGGCTTCTTCTCTGAAACCAGTTAACCAATCAATAACAATAACATAGGACCCTATGGGAAAAAGTTTGAAAGGCTTATTTTCTGAAACCAGTCAACCAATGGAAACAAAACTTACTAGCAATATTGTTTGGATGGTCCTCTATAAAGTTAATGTTTTTTATCCCAATCGGAAATTCAAAATGGCCGCCACCGCAGGACTTGGTTTAACATTCGACCCTATGAGAAAAAAGTTTAAAAGGGCTTCTTCTCTGAAACCGTTTAACCAATCAAAACAAAACTTTCTAGCAATATTGTTTGGATGGTCCTCTATAAAGTTTATGTTTTTTATGGCAATTGGAAATTCAAAATGGCTGCTACTGCAGGACTTAGTTTAACATAGGACCCTATGGGAAAAAGTTTTTAAAGGCTGCTTCTCTGAAACCGGTTAATCAATGGAAACAAAAACTTACTAGCAATATTGTTTGGATGGTCCTCTATAAAGTTTATGTTTTTTATGGCAATTTGAAATTCAAAATGGCCGCTACCGCAGGACTTAGTTTAACATAGGACCCTATGGGAAAAAGTTTTTAAAGGCTTCTTCTCTGAAACAGGTTAATCAATGGAAACAAAAACTTACTAGCAATATTGTTTGGATGGTCCTTTATAAAGTTTATGTTTTTTATGGCAATTGGAAATTCAAAATGGCCACCACGGCGCAGGACTTAGTTGAACATAGGACCCTATGGGCAAATAAAAAAAATCTTCTCTATACAACCGGTTAACCAATGAAACAAAGCTTTCTAGTAATATTGTTTGGATGGTCCTATTTAAAGTTTATTGAAAATTACAGGACTTAGTTTAATATCAGGGAAATGCCATCTTCATTGCCTATAAAATCAGGTGAGCGATACAGGCTCTTAAGAGCCTCTGGTTTGTTTTAACTCCTTTGTAACTTTTGACTTAGCTCTACAATAGCCTATAGTTGCCTCTTTTATTTCTATTTTAAGAGTGTCCCATAACAAACGACAATAAATCCATTATTACTAAATTTAATATTAAATTTGTCGAGCAAACGATTGATTAAATTTTGATATTTTTCGTCTTGTAGAATAGAGTTATTAATTTTCCAATATCCATTTCCCTTTTCTGCGACTCCAATCTGAAAATTACAAAATATTCCCTGATGGTCTGTATATCCGATTAAGGCTGGTTTTATTTTTGAACTGTTTACCCTGCAAAGAAATTCTTTTCCAATCAATATGATATCTATTCTACTTGCTTGTGAGTTGTCTTTACGACGTCAGGTAAACTGTTGTGTTTTATCATTCAGGTGTCTCCAAATATCTATTAAATTATTAGATTTCAAAAGTGTTTTTAAACTTGTTACTGGACGAATTTTTATTATTATATTATTGTAATTGACACTTTTTCTATCAATGTTTTGAAGTGTTTCGTTGAAATCTCCCCCCAATATTGGAACACCAATAGCATGCTCCTTTAGGAAAACATTGACTTTTTTAAAGAAAGAATTTCTTGTTGTTTTACAATTAGGAGCATAAATACACACTAACGAAAATATCATATCGTCTATTTGTACATTTAGCATAACTAACCTGCCTTCGTCGTCGTTATACTTATTAATGACATCATATTGTATTGACCGTTCAATTAAAATTGCAACCCCCCTACTTGCCGTAGTACCATGACTACAAAAAAAATTATAATTAGAATCTTTTTCAATTGTTTCCCGTAAACCTTCATCTAAGTGTGTTTCTTGTAAAAATATTATTGATCCTCTATGTCTTTTAATCCATTCTATAACCCTAAAACATTTATCTTTTGTATGCATACCATTTACATTGAGCGAACACAATGTAATAGTCTTATTGTTATACATAGTAAAAATAAATATATATATTAAACTGTATTGCCCTTTAATGACAGATTCAGACAAATTAAAGTAATCAGGTTTTGTATTATAAATTAAAGTCTATAACAGCAAGAGTACAACTTTAAATTATTTATAAACCTAAAGAAGAAAGTCTACAAATCATTAAATTTGTCAGAATTTAGAAATCGTCTGATAGCACCTTGGAGTTTTTGATCTTAATCAATTTTAAAAGAAATTTTTTGTTTTTGTCCAGTAACTTAAAAACTATAACAACTGGACTTAAACCGAAAAATGCAAAAATTTATGGAAAGTAGAAGTCATTTAAGTTACAGATGAGCTGTGAGCCTCTTGTTCTTGTCTGTAGTTAGTTTTTCTTGTTCACACAACTTAATACTCAGCTTATCCATTAATTACATGCTATGTTTTTTTTTGCTATTCGATGATTTAATACAAGCCTTCTTTTCATGTAGGTGTAAAATATGTGTGGGATGCTAAAGGCATGGAGTCATCTGAGAAAGGTAAAGCATAATAAACCATGTCACCTATACAATAGCGAAGCTAGAGTAACACATTGATGATTGAAGTTCATCAGTGATTTGTATGTTGTCAAAAATGAGAGGAAATTCCTATACTGATAATATGCTGGGCAGCTCTATGGATCAAGCCTTGCCTTCTCAGTACTCAGTGTTCCATGATATCAGTTCCTTAAAATATATAAACTTCTACAGTAATCAACAACTGGGAAGCATTGAGACTTGGGCACACATATCTGCTCCTTCTGTGTGTAAGGTCATATCATAGCTCCAATCAAACATTCTAGTGTCAATCTTATATATAATATCTTATTACTTTTTTTAAATTTTTTACTTTGTCCTTTGGGAATCACTATTCCTCTCAAACATTTCTCTGTCAAAGCAATATAGCTTATTACCCTGCAAGGTAACTTACTGCTCAACTATATCCCATTAACAAGAAGAATTTGGGTTCTTCATAAAGGGATGAGAGCTACTAGTAATGTCTCATCTGCAGCAAGTGTGTTTATGTCCTGGAGGGGTTCACTGAGACAGGACTGAGGAATGCAAGATCTGTAATGGGGACGATGGTGCTGGAATGCATTTGTTTTAGTTATAATCTTAAATGCTAAGGGATGAATAAAATATAAAAAATGATTAATATAAAATCCGAAATTTATCAGATTTTAACAAACCAGTAAGCTGAAAAAAAACAGGACTAATTAGTAATGTCTATATCCATAGTTGTATTAAATTTATACACCCAATGAAAGAGGAGACTAGCTGTTAGTCTTTAAGGAGCCACAGACAAGTTTGTGGGGTATGTGAAGTTTTAACTTGTAAGTTTAGGTTGATCTTTTGACACTATCTTAGTACAGTTAACATTACGATTACAAGAGCATTATATAATTTAGGGGCATCATGTGGCGTCGTGTGTGGATTTAGACAGAAATCGTTCTACGTGAAGACTGGACAGGATAATACAGTTGGTCCTACTTTATGTTACGATGGTGAAATGTAAGTATAATGATACTGTATATCAATATAATTAAACTTTATGACTAGCTGCTGTGCTTTAACATCTTCTACACTGAAAAAGGAAGACATACTATCATTTTAGTATTGTTACTAAAAATAGAATACGTGGCGTACAGGTTATTTTTTACAGTCTGGTTGTGTCACTGGTTCCTTTTCTTTGTAACTTTTTGTACCCAGTTTTCTACATGTTACAATTCCATCATCATGTGTTCACAACACCCACATTCTATTAACAAGTGTGCTACAACCAACCTTGGAGTATTGTTTACTGGACACATAATTGATCATAAGAAAACTGTACTAAAAATAATGTGTCTGTGCAGTTATTTTATGCCTGACAAATGAAAAAAGCTTACTGCATTGAACATCATGAAAGCAGGCGAACTTTTGTAAACAACACAAGGTCCCTTTAGAAACAAAAACAGCTGACTTACTATGTATGTCGTAGCAATAGTCAAAGACGATTTGTAAACAAAAAAGGCAGTGTGAAATTTTCGACAGGTTATTGTGTGATAATTTTTTCTATTGTATTTTCCTGGCACAAAGGTACAATTTGTAATAATAAAAAAAATGCAAGCAAAAAACTGAGTGCACAAGGAGGGGGTGGGAGGGGGTGGGAGGGTGTGACTTTTGGTAAAGAGCTTGGAGAGGGGCTTCAGTGGCCAAGTAGTTAAGTAGTTATTCTTGTACTATTGATTGCCTGTCAACTCTTAGGTTACTGGTTCTCTAAGGACATGGTTTGCTCTACTGTTAATTAACCAAAGATCCTAAAAATCCTACAACAGATCTGAAAGATCTGGGTTTTTGTCTTAGTATTATGACTTCTTCTCTCCTCCCCATATTAAAAATTAAATGCTACAATATAGCTGAAAAATTGCTGAAAAGTGGCATTAAATACCATTCAAACAAATGTAAACAATCAAACACACAATATGGTTAAATAGTCTGACATCATATATGGAGAGAAAGCTGAAATTAATTATGTAAAGTCATACTATTTTTTTCAGAATTATCAATCCAGACCATGGCAGCAGGGGCATTAACATGGCTGTTATCGACGGTAAGTTCGAATAAGATGTACTTGATAATAGCACTATAAAATTGTATTGTTTTGTATATAGAATCATATGTACCACAGTAATGTATTATATGTCCATGTAGTACTTTTATATTCTTTGTGAGGATCCATGTATTCTCTTCAGATGATTTTGCTGGACCAACACATAAGAAGGACAAAAAATTGATAAATTGTAAAACCCAATGTTAAGAGGTTAAACAGAAAATAAAAACCCATTAAATAAATAAATCTTATGATTGAAATGGAATTAGTTACAAGTATGTGTTTGTTTGTTTACAGGCTTGACATTGAAGGTGACAGATCATAAAACATTTGACACATACACTGACGGTAATATAACTGATTGTTATTTCTGATAATTTAATCTTTATAATAAAGGTTAAACTCTCCATAATGTGAAATGATGCTCAATGTAGTGATGTATGATATAGTTTGCGATTGTCTGAAACCTATATGGCCACCATAACTAAAAATAAAAATTTTTCTGCACAACTTTTTTCGGCAGAACATTGATAAAAATTGAACTGTAGAGACATGAAGACAAGTTTACTGTAAAAAAAAATATTTTGTATTGTAACATGTGCAAACTGAAACCCTCCTCTGAGCCTCATTTTACAGAGTATTCAAAAATAGGCAAACAACTTTACAACATTTAGCTCACATAAATCAAAGGTCCATACTTTAAGGTGTTGCCATAACTTGGTGTCATTGTTGTTGACACAAATCTTCAAAGCTAGGCTGGATTTTACTGTTGTTATAATCGGATTTGTTGGATTAACGGCAGTATTTAGTCCCATGACTCGTAATGTAGAAAACAAAAAATTCTAACCCGATCTATTTATACAAAATTCAAACAAAACAAACATATGTTATAACCTGTATAACAGCTGCAAACATTGCGAAACTAACAGGAAACAAACTTAATTGAAGAAATTTCTTTTTTCATCTTAGAAAATGCACGTGGTAAATGCTATGTTGATCATTTTTCTGCATATGGTAATTATGGTGACCTAATTTGAAGAAAATTGTGCCCATTTGCAGACTGTAGCAATAATAGTAAGAATCCAGTAATTTACATATGCGACATTTTCCCCAGATGCAACACAACACTTTTGGTGTTTTTATAATGTTTTTATGTAGTAAACGTAATTAAACAGAGACATGAATGTCAATAAATACAAAACGCACAGCAGATTATTAAAAACCGCAATTTTCATCATCATACATCAATAATGATTGACTTTAAGCTCGAAACCCATAAAAAATGGTGATGCTGTCAAAATACATCAAGATTGACCATGGCTGATTATATATGATGCTGTCAAAAGATATCAAGATTGACCATGGTGATGCTGTTAAAAGACATTAAGATTGACCATGGCTGATTATATAAAAAATGGTGATGCTGTCAAAAGATATCAAGATTGACCATGGTGATGCTGTCAAAAGACATCAAGATTGACCATGGCTGATTATATAGGCAACTATGTTTGGACATCAAAATGCCGGGAGTGATTAACTTCTGCTCTGCTACATGTACATTACGAGAAATGTAACTAAATTCATACCCTTGTCAAAAAAAAAAGTGAGGGTACGATTATTCATTCTACTCCTAAGCCAATTTAAAATCATGTTAGCCTGAGTCATCCATAGGGTGTCTGTTATAAAGTATTCCAATTTAAAATCATGTTAGCCTGAGTCATCCATAGGGTGTCTGTTATAAAGTATTCCAATTTAAAATCATGTTAGCCTGAGTCATCCATAGGGTGTCTGTTATAAAGTATTCCAATTTAAAATCATGTTAGCCTGAGTCATCCATAGGGTGTCTGTTATAAAGTATTCCAATTTAAAATCATGTTAGCCTGAGTCATCCATAGGGTGTCTGTTATAAAGTATTCCAATTTAAAATCATGTTAGCCTGAGTCATCCATAGGGTGTCTGTTATAAAGTATTCCAATTTAAAATCATGTTAGCCTGAGTCATCCATAGGGTGTCTGTTATAAAGTATTCCAATTTAAAATCATGTTAGCCTGAGTCATCCATAGGGTGTCTGTTATAAAGTATTCCAATTTAAAATCATGTTAGCCTGAGTCATCCATAGGGTGTCTGTTATAAAGTATTCCAATTTAAAATCATGTTAGCCTGAGTCATCCATAGGGTGTCTGTTATAAAGTATTCCAATTTAAAATCATGTTAGCCTGAGTCATCCATAGGGTGTCTGTTATAAAGTATTCCAATTTAAAATCATGTTAGCCTGAGTCATCCATAGGGTGTCTGTTATAAAGTATTCCAATTTAAAATCATGTTAGCCTGAGTCATCCATAGGGTGTCTGTTATAAAGTATTCCAATTTAAAATCATGTTAGCCTGAGTCATCCATAGGGTGTCTGTTATAAAGTATTCCAATTTAAAATCATGTTAGCCTGAGTCATCCATAGGGTGTCTGTTATAAAGTATTCCAATTTAAAATCATGTTAGCCTGAGTCATCCATAGGGTGTCTGTTATAAAGTATTCCAATTTAAAATCATGTTAGCCTGAGTCATCCATAGGGTGTCTGTTATAAAGTATTCCAATTTAAAATCATGTTAGCCTGAGTCATCCATAGGGTGTCTGTTATAAAGTATTCCAATTTAAAATCATGTTAGCCTGAGTCATCCATAGGGTGTCTGTTATAAAGTATTCCAATTTAAAATCATGTTAGCCTGAGTCATCCATAGGGTGTCTGTTATAAAGTATTCCAATTTAAAATCATGTTAGCCTGAGTCATCCATAGGGTGTCTGTTATAAAGTATTCCAATTTAAAATCATGTTAGCCTGAGTCATCCATAGGGTGTCTGTTATAAAGTATTCCAATTTAAAATCATGTTAGCCTGAGTCATCCATAGGGTGTCTGTTATAAAGTATTCCAATTTAAAATCATGTTAGCCTGAGTCATCCATAGGGTGTCTGTTATAAAGTATTCCAATTTAAAATCATGTTAGCCTTAGTCATCCATAGGGTGTCTGTTATAAAGTATTCCAATTTAAAATCATGTTAGCCTGAGTCATCCATAGGGTGTCTGTTATAAAGTATTCCAATTTAAAATCATGTTAGCCTGAGTCATCCATAGGGTGTCTGTTATAAAGTATTCCAATTTAAAATCATGTTAGCCTGAGTCATCCATAGGGTGTCTGTTATAAAGTATTCCAATTTAAAATCATGTTAGCCTGAGTCATCCATAGGGTGTCTGTTATAAAGTATTCCAATTTAAAATCATGTTAGCCTGAGTCATCCATAGGGTGTCTGTTATAAAGTATTCCAATTTAAAATCATGTTAGCCTGAGTCATCCATAGGGTGTCTGTTATAAAGTATTCCAATTTAAAATCATGTTAGCCTGAGTCATCCATAGGGTGTCTGTTATAAAGTATTCCAATTTAAAATCATGTTAGCCTGAGTCATCCATAGGGTGTCTGTTATAAAGTATTCCAATTTAAAATCATGTTAGCCTGAGTCATCCATAGGGTGTCTGTTATAAAGTATTCCAATTTAAAATCATGTTAGCCTGAGTCATCCATAGGGTGTCTGTTATAAAGTATTCCAATTTAAAATCATGTTAGCCTGAGTCATCCATAGGGTGTCTGTTATAAAGTATTCCAATTTAAAATCATGTTAGCCTGAGTCATCCATAGGGTGTCTGTTATAAAGTATTCCAATTTAAAATCATGTTAGCCTGAGTCATCCATAGGGTGTCTGTTATAAAGTATTCCAATTTAAAATCATGTTAGCCTGAGTCATCCATAGGGTGTCTGTTATAAAGTATTCCAATTTAAAATCATGTTAGCCTGAGTCATCCATAGGGTGTCTGTTATAAAGTATTCCAATTTAAAATCATGTTAGCCTGAGTCATCCATAGGGTGTCTGTTATAAAGTATTCCAATTTAAAATCATGTTAGCCTGAGTCATCCATAGGGTGTCTGTTATAAAGTATTCCAATTTAAAATCATGTTAGCCTGAGTCATCCATAGGGTGTCTGTTATAAAGTATTCCAATTTAAAATCATGTTAGCCTGAGTCATCCATAGGGTGTCTGTTATAAAGTATTCCAATTTAAAATCATGTTAGCCTGAGTCATCCATAGGGTGTCTGTTATAAAGTATTCCAATTTAAAATCATGTTAGCCTGAGTCATCCATAGGGTGTCTGTTATAAAGTATTCCAATTTAAAATCATGTTAGCCTGAGTCATCCATAGGGTGTCTGTTATAAAGTATTCCAATTTAAAATCATGTTAGCCTGAGTCATCCATAGGGTGTCTGTTATAAAGTATTCCAATTTAAAATCATGTTAGCCTGAGTCATCCATAGGGTGTCTGTTATAAAGTATTCCAATTTAAAATCATGTTAGCCTGAGTCATCCATAGGGTGTCTGTTATAAAGTATTCCAATTTAAAATCATGTTAGCCTGAGTCATCCATAGGGTGTCTGTTATAAAGTATTCCAATTTAAAATCATGTTAGCCTGAGTCATCCATAGGGTGTCTGTTATAAAGTATTCCAATTTAAAATCATGTTAGCCTGAGTCATCCATAGGGTGTCTGTTATAAAGTATTCCAATTTAAAATCATGTTAGCCTGAGTCATCCATAGGGTGTCTGTTATAAAGTATTCCAATTTAAAATCATGTTAGCCTGAGTCATCCATAGGGTGTCTGTTATAAAGTATTCCAATTTAAAATCATGTTAGCCTGAGTCATCCATAGGGTGTCTGTTATAAAGTATTCCAATTTAAAATCATGTTAGCCTGAGTCATCCATAGGGTGTCTGTTATAAAGTATTCCAATTTAAAATCATGTTAGCCTGAGTCATCCATAGGGTGTCTGTTATAAAGTATTCCAATTTAAAATCATGTTAGCCTGAGTCATCCATAGGGTGTCTGTTATAAAGTATTCCAATTTAAAATCATGTTAGCCTGAGTCATCCATAGGGTGTCTGTTATAAAGTATTCCAATTTAAAATCATGTTAGCCTGAGTCATCCATAGGGTGTCTGTTATAAAGTATTCCAATTTAAAATCATGTTAGCCTGAGTCATCCATAGGGTGTCTGTTATAAAGTATTCCAATTTAAAATCATGTTAGCCTGAGTCATCCATAGGGTGTCTGTTATAAAGTATTCCAATTTAAAATCATGTTAGCCTGAGTCATCCATAGGGTGTCTGTTATAAAGTATTCCAATTTAAAATCATGTTAGCCTGAGTCATCCATAGGGTGTCTGTTATAAAGTATTCCAATTTAAAATCATGTTAGCCTGAGTCATCCATAGGGTGTCTGTTATAAAGTATTCCAATTTAAAATCATGTTAGCCTGAGTCATCCATAGGGTGTCTGTTATAAAGTATTCCAATCATGTTAGCCTGAGTCATCCATAGGGTGTCTGTTATAAAGTATTCCAATCATGTTAGCCTGAGTCATCCATAGGGTGTCTGTTATAAAGTATTCCAATCATGTTAGCCTGAGTCATCCATAGGGTGTCTGTTATAAAGTATTCCAATTTAAAATCATGTTAGCCTGAGTCATCCATAGGGTGTCTGTTATAAAGTATTCCAATTTAAAATCATGTTAGCCTGAGTCATCCATAGGGTGTCTGTTATAAAGTATTCCAATTTAAAATCATGTTAGCCTGAGTCATCCATAGGGTGTCTGTTATAAAGTATTCCAATTTAAAATCATGTTAGCCTGAGTCATCCATAGGGTGTCTGTTATAAAGTATTCCAATTTAAAATCATGTTAGCCTGAGTCATCCATAGGGTGTCTGTTATAAAGTATTCCAATTTAAAATCATGTTAGCCTGAGTCATCCATAGGGTGTCTGTTATAAAGTATTCCAATTTAAAATCATGTTAGCCTGAGTCATCCATAGGGTGTCTGTTATAAAGTATTCCAATTTAAAATCATGTTAGCCTGAGTCATCCATAGGGTGTCTGTTATAAAGTATTCCAATTTAAAATCATGTTAGCCTGAGTCATCCATAGGGTGTCTGTTATAAAGTATTCCAATTTAAAATCATGTTAGCCTGAGTCATCCATAGGGTGTCTGTTATAAAGTATTCCAATTTAAAATCATGTTAGCCTGAGTCATCCATAGGGTGTCTGTTATAAAGTATTCCAATTTAAAATCATGTTAGCCTGAGTCATCCATAGGGTGTCTGTTATAAAGTATTCCAATTTAAAATCATGTTAGCCTGAGTCATCCATAGGGTGTCTGTTATAAAGTATTCCAATTTAAAATCATGTTAGCCTGAGTCATCCATAGGGTGTCTGTTATAAAGTATTCCAATTTAAAATCATGTTAGCCTGAGTCATCCATAGGGTGTCTGTTATAAAGTATTCCAATTTAAAATCATGTTAGCCTGAGTCATCCATAGGGTGTCTGTTATAAAGTATTCCAATTTAAAATCATGTTAGCCTGAGTCATCCATAGGGTGTCTGTTATAAAGTATTCCAATTTAAAATCATGTTAGCCTGAGTCATCCATAGGGTGTCTGTTATAAAGTATTCCAATTTAAAATCATGTTAGCCTGAGTCATCCATAGGGTGTCTGTTATAAAGTATTCCAATTTAAAATCATGTTAGCCTGAGTCATCCATAGGGTGTCTGTTATAAAGTATTCCAATTTAAAATCATGTTAGCCTGAGTCATCCATAGGGTGTCTGTTATAAAGTATTCCAATTTAAAATCATGTTAGCCTGAGTCATCCATAGGGTGTCTGTTATAAAGTATTCCAATTTAAAATCATGTTAGCCTGAGTCATCCATAGGGTGTCTGTTATAAAGTATTCCAATTTAAAATCATGTTAGCCTGAGTCATCCATAGGGTGTCTGTTATAAAGTATTCCAATTTAAAATCATGTTAGCCTGAGTCATCCATAGGGTGTCTGTTATAAAGTATTCCAATTTAAAATCATGTTAGCCTGAGTCATCCATAGGGTGTCTGTTATAAAGTATTCCAATTTAAAATCATGTTAGCCTGAGTCATCCATAGGGTGTCTGTTATAAAGTATTCCAATTTAAAATCATGTTAGCCTGAGTCATCCATAGGGTGTCTGTTATAAAGTATTCCAATTTAAAATCATGTTAGCCTGAGTCATCCATAGGGTGTCTGTTATAAAGTATTCCAATTTAAAATCATGTTAGCCTGAGTCATCCATAGGGTGTCTGTTATAAAGTATTCCAATTTAAAATCATGTTAGCCTGAGTCATCCATAGGGTGTCTGTTATAAAGTATTCCAATTTAAAATCATGTTAGCCTGAGTCATCCATAGGGTGTCTGTTATAAGTTATTCCAATTTAAATCATGTTAGCCTGAGTCATCCATAGGGTGTCTGTTATAAAGTATTCCAATTTAAAATCATGTTAGCCTGAGTCATCCATAGGGTGTCTGTTATAAAGTATTCCAATTTAAAATCATGTTAGCCTGAGTCATCCATAGGGTGTCTGTTATAAAGTATTCCAATTTAAAATCATGTTAGCCTGAGTCATCCATAGGGTGTCTGTTATAAAGTATTCCAATTTAAAATCATGTTAGCCTGAGTCATCCATAGGGTGTCTGTTATAAAGTATTCCAATTTAAAATCATGTTAGCCTGAGTCATCCATAGGGTGTCTGTTATAAAGTATTCCAATTTAAAATCATGTTAGCCTGAGTCA